>PVIU01003259.1:0-149413 GCA_004026605.1 Ondatra zibethicus
GTAGAGTGGGGTAAGGTAGGGGGGTGAGGTGGGTAGGGTTGGGTGAGGTGGGGTGGAGAAGTGCTGTTTTCCCCTCACATGAGAATTTGGAGGCTAGTAAAGCCTTTCCAGGGCCATAGCAAGTATTCAATAGGGTTCCCAGCTGTTATAACCCTAGAACCAGGGAGGTAGGGATAGACAAGATCCCTAAGGCTCAGTGACCAGACAGCCTAACCAAACCAGTGAGCTTCAGGCCAGCGAGAGACCCTGTCTCTTAAAGCAGGGTAGAAGGCTCCTGTGAAATGATACTTGAGGGTGTCCTCTGGTATACATGCACTCTTTCTAGTCTACACACCCCACACACATGTGCGTGCATACACACACATACTCACAGGAAATCACACTGAGCAGGGAAGGGCCTAGAAGCACAGCCGACCAACCACCAGTTCCAGGCCTGTGTCCCAGGGTTTAGGAACTATGTCCCATGGCACATAGAGTGGGTCCAAGGTTGGACCATTTCAGTTGTAACTCCTAGGACAGAAACCATACTGAGGCTGACGCATGGTACTTTGTGAGCTATTTGTCCTTGGCAATGGGGACTCTGCCCTACGTGGCAGATGTTCTTCTCTTGTTCAGTAGCTCTGTGAGTAGCCAGACAAGGAGCCTTGGATGCACAGGACCAACCTCACACACGCTGGGGCTCAGGACTCTGTCTATTTCTAGCTCCCAGGGTTGTGTGCATGGCTTGGGTAATTAGCCGGTGTACAGCTCACAAGCCCTTCTTCATTTTTGCTCGATTCTCTAATTGGAATGCCAAGTATGGCAATTAAAATTTGCCACCCTGTCTTAGGAAGGCAGAGATGGGTGGGCAGCTGGGAGGCAAGCTCCCAGCAGGAACTTGAAAAACCACCTCATATATTGTGATATGAACACAAGCAATTATCAAAACATTTTCTATCCAAAAGCCAGGTGTTACCCCCCCCCCATATGAGAATGAAGAGTTGGGTGGGATGATTTGATTTGAGTAATCGAGAGCTGGGTGTTTAATTTGCACATACGCAGGACTCTGTGTGCTTCTGACCCAGTGAAGTAGTCCTCTAAGCAGGAGCATATTCCCCTCTGCTTCTGCGTTTGACTCCAGATGTGAAGGGTATAAGGAGAACAGCCCTCCTTCATCCCCATCACTGGAAACTCTCCATGGTGTGGCAGCTTGCTAATTCTGTTGTGAGAGTGGTGACATTTTTAGTGATACTCAGGCTCTGGAACCTTCTCTTTGTCTCTCCTTGGTTGCTGATCTTATTTTGTCTAAAAAGCTTTTCACATCGCATAGCAAGCATGGGCCGTGAGAGCTCAGCCTTAGAGTGAAATTCATCCCTCCTTTCGGTGTTTCACCCACATCCCTAATCCTCCCTCACCCTCCTCCCTTGCCCTCCTTCTTCAGCTCAGGCGTAAAAATTATTTGATTATTATGGGTGTTCTGCCTGCATGTGTGTCTGAACAGCATGCAAGTATCTGGTGCCCCCAGAGGCCATAAGAAGATGTTGAATTCCATGGGCCTGGAGTTACAGATGGTTGTGAGCTGCTATGTGGGTGTTGGGAAATGAACACAAGTCCTCTAGAAGATCAGGCAGTGAGTTTTTTTTTTAATCTTTTTTTATTGATTAAATTTTTTTATTTATTTTACATACCAACCACAGTTTCTCCTCCCTCTTCTGTTCCTGTTCCCTCCCCCTACAACCCCTCTACCCTCCTGTCCATCCACTCCTCTGTTCAGAAAGGGGCAGGCCTTCCATAGGGGTCAACAAAGCATGGCATATCAAGTTGAGGCAGGACCAAGCTCCTCCCCCTGTATCAAGACTGGACAAGGCATCCCAGCATGGGCAATAGTTTCCAAAAAGCCAGCTCAAGCACCAGGGACAGCTCCTGATCCCAATGCTAGGGGCCCCCAAAACAGATCAAGCCACACAACTGTCACCCACATGCAGAGGGCCTCTGTCAGTCCCATACAGTCTCCCTAGCTGTCAGTCCAGAGTTCATGAGCTCCCACTAGCTCAGGTCAGCTGTCTTGGTGGGTTTTCCTGTCATGATCTTGATCTCCACCCCTTGCTTATACAATCCCGCCTTCCTCTCTTCAACTGCACTGCCCTCCCAGAGCTCAGCCCAGTGCTTGCCTGTGGATCTCTGCATCTGTTTCCATCAGTTCCCTGATGACAAGCAGGGTTGTCACCAATCTGGTTACAGTAGAAGGCCAGTTCAGGCACCCTCTCCACTATTGCTAAGAGTCTTAGCTGGGCCATTCTTTAGATTCCTGGGAGTTTCACAGGCAGCGGTTCTTAACCTCTGAGTCATCTCTCTGGCCCCACTCCCCAGCTCTCTCTTAAAATGTATTGACTCAACTGTGTTTTAGCTTTAGCCTCAGTGGTTTGACACTGGTTTGGGGACCTAGTCTGTCTGTCTGCCTGCCTGCCTGCCTTTCTATCTGCCTTCTTTCCTTCTCTTAGAATTGTCGGTTACCTTGCGTCTTTCTATGTTGACCTCCCATGAGGTTTAGGAGCCCCCAGAGAGGAAATGTCAGGGGCTTAGTTTGCAGGGAAATTAGTCTCTCAAGGGCTCCTGTTCTCTACTAAGTCATTTTTCCTGCTTGTAATTCTTACTGGAGGTTTAGCTGGGCTTCTCACCCAGCAAGCGGGCAGCTTGATTGTTGCTGCATTTCCAATACCAGGTGGTACTGTTCCCTTTTCTCAGTGCCAACTTAATTCCTGAAAGGCTCGTCTGCATGTTCAGCTTGGCATCACAGGCGCCTCTCACAAAGAGGATTAGCAAGGGGTTTGTGTACTTTGGTTTTTATCAGGTTCCCTGACTGTGGTCACAGTGGGAGTGGGCTTGGTCCCAATGCATGCATGCTGGGAACTGTTATGAGGAAGGAGAAACTGGGTAGGATTGGCACATCACAGAAGGTTCTAGAAGCATGGTATGCTTCCAGTAATTTAGTTCTATCCTGGCCAGAAACCTGGTCACCCCAAGCATCTGGCGTCATTTGAAATTTTCATGGGTGCTCAATTTGTCAGCCCAGGGTGCTGCCATTCAGAGAGGCTCACTGGCTTGCCTGAGGTCATGTGCGTGCTAAGGGACTTGCGCCCAGGCTAGCGCACTTTCAAATCCACTGTGCTACTGAAGAATGATCTTTTACAAATACTGAGTGCAGATGCTTCAGAGAACATAAGGGAAGACATCCAGAGCTGTGCTTTTTTCTCTGACATTCTGCTTACTGCCAGCTCTCAGCTGTCCCTGCTGCCCCTGTGCTGTCTGCAGACTGTTTTGTACACAGTAGGGGTGTAGGGAGCATTTGTTGTGCTGAAGTTGTAAACACACATATTGAGTAGGTTTTTTACATGCTAACCGTATCATATGTTTGTTTTTACAACTCCTGTTTTTTTTATTCTTTCCAAACATTCTGCAAAGTAGCAAAGGGGTCCTCCTCTGTCAAAGCCCTCAGTGCAGAAAGATGGATCTGTTTGCTGGCTTCTTTGGGCCATGTATCCTTTGGGGTTGCTTCTTTAGTCTCTGAATACCATCTTATTTTTTATTATAAGTAGCCTACAGAAGTGTTAATTGTAATTTGGTTCTTGTGAATTCTAAACAGTGGTGTTTCTTAGATGTTACCCTGTAAGCACCAGTTCAGGGAGCAGTATAGGAGTTCTAGCATCAGAACCCCATCCCGTGTGACCCCAAGTGTCCGTCTTCTTGATATCATGATGCCCTGGGGGTGATGGAGAAACGTGTGTATTTCATTGTGCTGTAAATGATTACAAGTGAAGGAGGGGATGGAAATATGTTCGTTCCCCAGAGCATTCCCTCTAATGCTATGTATGAGTGAGGAATTTGTTCTGCTTATCTTTTTTTTAAGCCATTGGGCAATTAACAATGAGAATTAATGTCATTAATAGCTTGGAAATTTAATCGATTTGAAGAAACTCTTTTTCTGTATCTTGTGGCCTTGGGACATTGACAGTTTTTCTTGTTGCCACTTCTGACAATTTATGCAAAGCTCTGGGCAGTGAAATGGCTGTAACCAGTGTCTCTGAGCTGGGTGCCTGTCAAGCTATCTGCCTTGACCCCTCAGCAGTTTCCCCAGGGAAGGAGGAGCTACGGAGGGAAGTACGAGTATTTAGGCCAACAAGATGCTAGGAAATTGTGCTGTGAAATTATTATTTCTTTGATACAAATTTGAACAACAATCTAAGGCCATCCCCCTAATGCAGGTGGGAAAACCACGTTCTTTATTGAGCTCCTCTAGTTAGTAAGTAACTCACCAAGCAGCCACGAGAAAGAACGGGCAATATGCCTAGTCCAGAGTGCCACATTTTCCGAATTAAAGAATGAGTGATAGATGCAGCCGTCCAGCATGGTGTTTTTGAGCTTGCTATTCACTTGTAACAGATCACTATAGGTTTGGCAGCTCGTGGTAGAGATGTTTTATCTTAGGATCCTGGAGATTAGAGTCTGAGGGGTTCACCAGGCATAAGTCAAGCTTTGCAGCTTCCAGGGGCAGCCCTTCCTAGGTCTTCAGAGCTATCAATCTATGCTTGCATTCTTTCCTTCCTCAGATCGCCTCCTCTGACCCTGACTCCTCCACTTCTCTCTTCCAAGTTGAAAGTCCTCCTTATTGATGTTTGGATGTTAGAATCAGCTGCTGAGCAATGGCTCCATCTGCAGCCTCAGCTCCTTTGCCTTGTGACTTGGAGTCACATATTCAGGACTGAAGAAAGACATGGTGGGGGAGCCATTCTTCTTCTGCCCCACCAGGCTTCATTAAAGGTGTGAAGTCTGTATTGTCTGCCTCACAGTAGAACACAGCTTTTCTTTCAGAAGTTGCGAGGTTCTGTCTGGCTCATTTAGCATTTAACCGTGCACACACCTCTTTAAGGCATCTTCTGTGATTCTTTCTGGATCCAACAGAGTTTTCCTTGCAGTTAAGTACTTGCTGAGACAATGAAGGAAGCAAATACATGAGTTGTCCTTTAAAATGAGACTGATGGGGACTGGAGTGATGATGGTTCAGGGTTAAGAGCCCTGACTGCTCTTCTAGAGGAATATCCTTTATTGAAGTACCTTTAACTGAAGGTAGTATTTTGCTACAGCTCTTCATACACACACACACACACACACACACACACACACACACACACACACACACACACACACACACATACTTACATATACACATACACACATATGAATGGCAAGATACCCATTTCTCTGTCTGTATGTGTATCTGTTTATCTTCTTGACACTTACAGATGCATGTTGAGGGGTTTCTGGATAAGATGGCATATCTAAGATTTGCTTTCAGTGCTCAAACACACGTGGCAAGGAATAGAGCTAATGGAATTGGTGAATAGTGACAAAATTCAAGCAAAATGCTTGAGATTTTCTGTGATAGCTTCCTTAATACTTTTATATTGTCAGATCCCCATCAAATGATAGACGATGTCTACCATTGCAAAGCATGGGTAGAGAAAGGGTCTCTTTACCCATTGCTAGCTTGGACCTCTGGAAATCAGTTAGGCAGATGACCAAGAGGCTTAAACATGTTGTGGCTTCCACAATTTAAAGGAAGAGATCTTGATTTTGGTTCATGGACTGAGGGAATGGGCCATCCATCATGATGGAGAAGGTGTGGCCACAGGAGCAGCTCAAGGCTGGTAGCAAGAGTGTAAGGTTGCTTGCTCACATCTGTGGGGTGGGGATCAGGAAGCAGAGACCAGACAGGAAGCATGGTGGGGCTAAAACCCTCAAGGTCTGTGTTCAGCATTCCACTTCTTCCAGGTAAGCCTTACCTCCTGTGGTTCCATAACCTCCCCAAATAGTGCCTACCAACTGATGACCAAGTGTTAAACAAATGAGCCTGTGGGGGACATTTTGCATTCAAATTATGAAAGAGTAGGAGGGAGGGAAAATGGGAAAGAAAGAGAAAAGGCCTTACCCACAAATACCTTAAAGCCTGTCAGTTTTGAGGAGCCCCTGGTTCTGGTTCTGTCATGTAATGGAGCCCATTTGACTTCTGTTTCTAAGGTTGGAGATCGCAACCCTGAATCAGGCAGATGCGGACCTGGAGGCTTGTCGGAACCAAATTAGTAAGGACATCATTGCCCTTCTGATGAAGAATCTGACCAGTGGTGGCCATCTCTCTCCACAAACAGAGAAGAAGGTGACAGCTGCTTTCAAAGAGCAGTTTCTGCTGCTGGAGAAGGAAATACAAGAGGAGTATGAGCGGAAGATGTTGGCACTGACAGCAGAGTGTGACCTAGAAACAAGGAAGAAGACAGAAAGCCAGTACCAGAGGGAGATGGTTGCCATGGAGGAAGTAGAAGAGGTGTTGAAGCGAGTTAGTGAGAGGGTAAGGCAACCCTGAAGGGTTGCATATTGTTCATTTCTCCTCAAGTTCTCATGAGTTTTCAGTGCCTCAACAAACCCATTTGTCTGTCCATCCATCCATCCACCCATCCAAATATCAAAGTTACCTATCTACCCACCCTTCTACCCATCTACACACCTATCAGTCATCTGTCCACTTATTCATCCATCCATCCATCCATCCATCCATCCATCCATCCATCCATCCATCCATCCATCCATCCATCCATCCATCCATCCATCCATCCATTCATCCATCCACATATCAAAGTTACCTATCCACCTACCCATCTATCTATCTATCTATCAGTCATCTATACACTATTGATCCATCTATCCACCTACCCATCTATCCACTTATCCATACATCCATTCATTCATCCATCCAACCATCATCCTATCAATTTACATATTCATCTACATATCTACCCATTTATTCACCTATCTGCCCGTCTTTTCACCTATTTACCTATTGGTCCATTGATCCATCCATCTAACCATCAACATATCAATTTACCAATTCACTTATCTACCCACCTATCCACCCACCCATCTGTCAATCCATTTATCAGTTCATTCACCTATCTATCCATCCAACCATCCATCCACCTATCATCCATAACCTACCCACCCATCCTCCCATCCACCCTTCCATCCACCCTTCCTTCTTTCCTTTCTTCCTTTTGTCCATCTATCCATCCATGCATCTATTCATCCATCTGTTCATCTACCCACTCATCCATCCATCAATTCATAATACATATATATACATACATCTACCCATACCTCTACCTAACCTCCTAGCCATCCATGCATGCTTCCATTCTCCAATCCATGCATCTTTTCATTTACTCACCCATTTATTCATGCATCCATCCACCCATCCTCTCTTCCAGCCACCCATTTATTCATGCAACCATGCATCTACCCATTCACTCATCCATCCATACACTACTGTGTCTATCTATTGATATACCACCCACCTGTCTATCTATCAGTACACCCAACCACACATAGTCCTATTATCTACATCCATCCATCTATTTGCCCTTCCTTCCACCTGTCTATTCATCTACACTTCCACCCATTCACCTATCCATCCACATAGCCCCATACCACGCATCTATCCATCCATGAAATTTTGCTAGGATTTATGGGTACCTTACTGTCTCTCTCCTTTAGGCTAGGGATTACAGATACCAAATTGAATCCAACCTCTTGCATTCAAGAAGCTCATATTCTAATGAAATATGCTCGTATTTGAAAAAAATATGATACAAGTCAGCCATGTTATAATACAGTTCTGTCCATGGTGCTGTAGTGGTCATGGGGAGAGTAGAAAGGCTTCATTAGCAGAGGGTGTGGCCAGTTTATGGTTGGTTATGATGTCAGAGTACATGTGTCCTTTTTGGACTGCCATTTGCTAAATTACAGCTCCATCCTGCACAGGTCTGGAGTCAGGTAAGCCTGAACTTACAGTTGTGTGACTTTTCCTGTGGAGACCTGAACAAATGTCTACTCCCCCATGTACTGATGATAGACCAAAAAACTGATACCACCCAAGCCTAGCTTAGTGAAGCAGTGAGTTTGCTGACGTTGTTATGGGGGCATGGGAGACTCAGAAGCAGCTGCAATCCCATTAAAGCCCACAGCAGCATGAGTGACAACTCACAAAAGCTGCATCCCTTGAGCTCCCTGCTCAACTTGCAGGCAGTTCCCTGGGTTTCCCAAACAATTGTTATTGCTTACACGGCCTTGGAGAGGAGCCTTCTGAGTTTCCTTTACTTTCTGACCTTAGCTGGTTTTGTTTACTTCTTGAGACTCTCTCCTCCCTCTAGGAGGGAGTGTTAATTTGGAAGACATTGTTATGCAAATTATCCTGGTCTGCATCTGGCGCCCTATATCCTAAGTCCTCTGAGCACCCCTCAGTGTGGATGAGATAAGTAATGGAAAAGAAATGCCAGTTGCCAACCTGAGAGAAGCAGTCTCCCAGGCACAGCTGAGCAAGTCTGAATTGTCTTCCCAACAAGAGAGGTGTCCCGGCCATGTGACCTATGACTGCACAGGTCTGCACACCCATGTCCTCTGAGGCCCAGCAGGCAAAGAAACTGCCTAATAGTTGCTTTCAGGCCCCACCTGCCAGGAAAACACAGAATATCTCCTGAAGAGAATAAAAGATCTCAGTTGGTGGCTCAGGGTCACTCAGTCTTCAGCACAGACAGGGCTGCAGAGAAGGGCGGGCGGTTCACTGTGCACACGTGTTCCCTTGCTCCATGGGCCTGCCTTGCCTCAATGTTATCTTGTTTGGGGTGGGGCTTGTGGCCTTTCTATGGCTGCTAGAACAAGGTGCCACACATCTGATGGAGAGAGAGAGAGAGAGAGAGAGAGAGAGAGAGAGAGAGAGAGAGAGAGAATTTGTTCTTTTGTGGTTCTGAAGTTCAGAAATACAGTTCAGGATATATGCAGAGCACAGATTCCTCTGAGGTCTTTAGGAAGGGCTTTCCTGGTTTGACAGGTTTGCTGATGGTTCCATGTGTTCCTGGAGTTGTAGCTAAGTTATTTTAACCCTGCTCTATCCTCTCATGGTCTCTTTCTAGAACTCTGTCACCTCTTTCTGTCTTCTATGAGGACACTTGTCTTTTGATTCAGGGCCCTGGATGCACATATGAGATTCTTAACTTGGTTCAACCTACAAAGACCCTTAGAAGTTCAGATTTACAGGTTCCCAAGTTATAGGGTCAAGACCTAAATATGTGCATGTATTTGGGGGTAGATGTTATTCTGCCCACTTTAGCTTCTCTGATGACATCCCCCCCCACACACACTTCTAATGCTCTGTCTGTCTCTGTGGTTCAGCCCACACTTCCCCAAACCAGGCTCTTAGGGAGAGTATACTTAACTTGCTATGTTATTCTGATTATTGGTTTTTGATTTTCCCTACAAAAATAGTACAAGGCAGCTTGAACTACAGAGTGGATTTTATACTAATTTTATTACATGGGGAAATCCCAAATAAAATAAATACAAATCAGCAGTTTACAGACAGAGCCTTGGAGACTAGTCCAGCCTGGACTGTTTTCATGTAGCCCATGAATTCAGTATAGTCTTTGCGCATCAAGTGAATTGCAGAAAATCCCAACCAAACCTGAAGATCCCACATGACCTGTGAAGTATGAGTTTTTCTTCTGGTTCTCCACAGAAAAGTTTTCTCACTCTATTAGAAAAGCCAAAAACAAACAAACAAAACAAAACAAAAAACTCTGCAAAACCCACAGTGGAACAGAGAGCCATTTGCTCTCACTGATTGCCTACTTTGTGCGTTCACTGAATGCCTCCTGTATGCCTCGCCTGGAGACACGGTGGTGGCTCAGCTTCTCTGTATTAGACTCCAGCATACAGACCAGCCACCTGCTGCAAGTCTGTGTTTTATAAGATGTTTGCAGCCCGTGGAATTGCATATCTTGCTTGTTTTCACTTTGTATTGCTGCATTTAAAAATTTTTAATTTAAATACTAGGGAAGAATGCAATATGTTACAAAGCACAGACTTCTAAGGGCTGGGAAATCTAGGTACACACTACAGAAGCCTCCTTTTTAAACTGCACCCTGCTCTGCTCAGTGAGGCAGGGTGTAAAAAGAGCCCACTTTTGATGGATGGAAACCAAAACATAGATATAATCCCTGGTCCAGGGGGCCTCAGGTGGCACCATGTTGATGCCCCTCACCATTGAACTACTCTGCCACCTGTGCCACCTTCCCCTGCTATGTGGCCTCATTCCCATCCTGTTGGTGTCTGTAGTGCCTTCTGTGCTTCCCTGTCAGGCTGTGGTCCTGCATTCATGGTGGAGCATGGAGGATGGATTCCAGATCTGCCTATGTTTGTTTCTTTGTGAAGCTCAGCCCTTCATCCCTGACTGTAGCAACCTGCCTTCCCTAGGCCTCAGCCTCTCTCCCACACTCACCCCTACTCTGCTAGCCTGCAGCCAGTGCACACCACTGCTCTGCATCACTGCTCACGTGTCCGGAAACAAGCGACCTCATATGAATCAAGCTGCTTCCGAAATAGCACCTGAGCTGCACAGCTCCTAGGACAAGCTCCCTTCCTGCGGTGCATGCAGTCACAGAACCTTCCAATGCTCTGCCGTGTGCAGTAGTCATCATCAGACAAAGTACAGAAGGAGAATTGGGATGGAATATATTTCTCTATAGTAGTAGTCTAAGGAAAAAAAATGTGTAACAAGAAATCTTGGGTCTTTGTAGCAAAGTTTAGGAACTCCTGAAATGACTGTGGAGTTAAAATCTGTTTATACTTAAATACCCCAGTGATTCCTTATGGCTTTCACAGCATGTGCCCTGCAGGGGAGAGGCTCCAACTCCCTGGGACCTTAGACTGGGGGGAGGCTTCCTTGAACTTGAGTTTTACCCTGCTCTTCCAGAAGGCTGGGCTCCTCTGGGTCCCCTCTCCACCTTTTGAACAATAGACACCGTGCTTTCTCATCTGTTCGCCTCAGAAGGCTGTGTGAGAAGTTAGTGTGAAGTAAGTCAGGACATGCATGGTAGGGCCTGCAGCCCCAGTGAAGGAGGTTGGGTACTGGACTCTGAGGCACAGTTAGAGCAGTGACCTTTGCATAGCCAGGTGGTGCTGGGATACCAAGGCACAGGAAAGAGATGGTCTGGTGGCCATTGCACAGCCAAGTGGCTGTAGACCACCCTGACATGCTTTGACTCTGAAAGCCAAGGAGGATTCGTGTGCTTTCACCTCAAAGAGATGATTGATGTTGTAGGAGGTAGCGGTGTAGACCTGGCTCAACATTATACAGTATATACTCGCTCACATTGACACTTCACGGGCAGCCCACCAATACGTCACATTTCCTGTTTTTATGAGTTGGCTAAAAGCTCAGTATAAATTAGAAGATAAACAAGGGCTTCCATCAGTGCTTGGTCTTGTCAGCCCTGCGTGGGTGCTGTCATGGTTTCCCTCTGTGTTAGTTGCTTTTCTGTTGCCGTGGCAAAAAGCAAACTAAGGAAGGAACAGTTTGTTTTGGCTGACAGTTTCAGAGGGATACGGGTCCATCATAGCAGGAAAGGCAGGGAGGGCAACCTGAGAGTGAGGGTGGTGTGGCTATGAGGAGGCAGAGCGATCACACTTCATCCACACACAGGAAGCACAGAGGAAAACAGGAAGTGGGGCCAGGCTCTAGACCCTAAAAGCCTCGCCCCGGTGATACACTTCCTCCAGCAAGGTTCCACCTCCTAAAAGTTCCATGACTTTTCCAGACAGTGCTGCCAGCTGGGAACCAAGTCAGCCTCTGGGGGGTGGGGTGTTGGGGGTGGGCATTTTCTATTCAGACCCCAGACCTCTTCTGCTGCTATGATAAAGTGCTCTGGCAAATTTACTTAGGGAACAAGGATTGATCTTAGCCCACAGTTCCAGGCTATTTATAGTCCAACAAGACTGGGAAATCAAGGCAGCAGACACTTGAAGCAGCTTGCCATATCATGTCCAGTCAAGAGCAGAGAGAAAGAGCACAGGCATGCTAGTGCTCAGAGCTTTCTCTCTCTCTCTCTCTCTCTCTCTCTCTCTCTCTCTCTCTCTCTCTCTCTCTCTCTCTTTGCTTTTACATAGTTCAAGATCCAAGCCTAGGGAATGGTGCTGCCCACTCTTAGATGGATAGTTCTACATTAATTAATGTAATCATGACAGGTCCCCCTAGATATACCCACAGACCATCCTGGTCCAGGCATTTCCTCCCTGAGACTCTTCCCGTGTGTTTCTAGATGGTGTCAAGTTGAGGGTCATGGTTTAATATCATCTTTAAGGAAACCTCAGACAGAAACCATATGAAATATTTACATCTGAAGGTAGGGAAACTGAGGCCCAGGAAATCAGAGACTCATAGCTCAGCTCCATAAGGCCACTTGAAGTCTTGACCTGCCTTTTCCTCCTCCATACCTGATACAAATGGCACCCCGAATAATAGTGAGTGATAGCAGAACCCTGGAAGTGCTATAGATACCCACAAAATGAGTGTGTGGTGTAACACAGTGAGGGTGCTCTCTCTTCTGTACCTAGGCACCTTTGGCTATTTGAGGACCTATATCCTGCCTGGGTCCAGGGAGGCTTCCTAAATCTTTTTAAGCTTCTGAAAGAGAGATTTTATTTCTGCGTAAGAATTTGACATTGCATCACTGATAGACGTGTTTTTATGAAACAGTTTTCCAGTCTGCCAGTCTCGATGAGTGGCGTACAAGGAGCGTAACTGAGGAAATCATAATTTCACATTTTGGATGGTGTAGAGTGAACTGGTACAGGAGCAGCCCTGGGGCAGCTCAAAGCCAGCCTGCCATTGGCTGAAGCAGCTTGCTGGTCACACCTCCTCTCAGTGAAAAACCTTTCATTAGAAAAGTTCAGTAGGGATAGTGCACATTTACTGGCAGCATCTAAACTGGAAAAGCGTATATTAAAAATATGTGTTTCTCCAAGTATGGTAGCTCATGCCTATAATCCCAGCATTTGGGAGATAGAGGCAGGAGAATCAGGAGTTCAGAGTCATGCTCAGCTATCTGGTAAGTTCACAGTCAGCCTAGCCTATATAAGACCCTTTCTCTCTAAACAAAACAAGGGCCCAGAGAGATAGTTCAGTAGTTAAGAGCACTGCCTACTCTTCTAGAGGACCTGGGTTCTATCCCCAGCACCCACATGGCAGCTCACAACCTTGGGGTATGATATTCTCTTCTGATCTCCTAGGTTCTGGGCATGCATGTGGTGGGAGCAGGCCCACATATGCTGCACATCCATACATGCAGGCAAAACACTCATGACGTAGAAAATAACTATGTATTAAAACCTTTAAAACAATAGAAGCAAAATAGCAAGAACTCTGGTGGGTTTAGCCTTTCTCTGAAGGAGTGAGCAGGTCAAACCATACCCTGTCTCCATGCACATGCTCAATTGTCCCTGCCTTTCTGATGCTGTAGTGTTCTGTCTTCTCTCTGTGTGGTTTCAGAACCCAGACCTTAAAGGTTTGCTTATGGGGAACTTAGGGAAAGGGCCTAGATGTTTCTGAGCCCATGTCTCTGACCCTGCAGATGGAAAGATGTCCATTTTGGTGCCTGTGAAATAAGCCACTCACCTTCAGGCTCTTAAAACAGCAGGATCTCCCAGATTCCATGACTAAAGTCCTGGTAGAGTCAGCTGGGTCCTGTGCTCAAGACACCTGAAGCTTGCACCGAGGTCTCCTTTGGACCTCAGGCTCCTGGGCCAAGCTCTTCTTGCTGTGGACAGAATTCACTTTAGTGTGTGTAGGACTAACTCCCAGCTTCTGGAAGTTTTTGTTGACCATGGATACTCCACAGTTACTGTTGGGTTCATTCATGGCCAACAGGAGAGAGGCTGTCTCTCTTTTCAGTGAGCACTCCCTCCCTCCTCCTTAAGGGCTCTCATGTGATGTAGTCATATCCACCCACGATGAAGCCTTCCCTCAACCCCAACTTACCCATAGGCAATGAAAGAGGGACCTAATTACATCAAGACACTGGGTTGGGGTAAGGGGATCAGTGGGTAAAGACCCTTCTATGCAAATGTGAGGACCCAAGTTTCAATTTCTAGCACCCATGTAAAGCAGCAGGCATGGTCACACATCTGTAACCCCCACCTCTGGAGGGCAGAGACAGTTCCCTGGGGCTCATTGGTGAGCCAGCCTTGCCTAACCAACGAGCTCCAGATTCAGTGAGAGACCTTGTCTCAATAAGTAAGTTGGGTAATGAAAGAGGAGGACCCTGAATGCTGACCTCTGGCCTCCATACAGACATGTGCACTTACACACATACACACACACACACACGCACGCACGCACGCACGCACGCACGCACGCGGGTGGTAATCTCAGAAGTGGTCACCCATTGTGTTCCAGTTTACACCCTCACACATGGAAGTGTCACCTGGCATATACACTGGGGTCCTATGATCCCACCTACCCATGGGGGTAAAGAGCACCTTCCTCCAGGTGGGAGTCCTATGGGGTGTGGCCACCCCGGATCTCAGCCCAGGCAGCCAAGTACCATGTCTCAGCAGCTCAGCAGCTCTTTTCACCGAGGAGCTGAGCTCAGGCCTGATTGCTGGCATTTTTCACCTCATTGACAGTGGGCGTCATCTTGTGCGGCTAACTGTGCGATCAGTTGACACATCGGAGATTTCCATTTCTTGCAGACACTTCTCAAGCAATCTGATTTGCAAATTGGCACATGCCCACCCACTGTGAACTTTATGTTTTACAGCTGTTCTGGCAGAAAATTCAGATAACAGGGAAGGATGGGTTGGGACAGCACCTTTCCAGGACTCAGCAGCCTCAACACTGCCAGCTTGGGGCTATTTGTGTGTGTGTGCAAGTGTGCATGTGTGTGTGTATGTGTGCACATGCATATGTGTGTGTGCATGTGTGTGTGCTATGTGTATATGCCTGGGTACAAGGTGTTCATGCATGAGTGCAGTTGTGTGGCTGTGTGAACACCATGCATACACACACACTTGTCCTCCTTTGGATGTACTATGTATGCACACATGCATGTACACAGTAAAAATGTGTATATCTCCTATATACATATGCTCCTATATACATTGCACATGGTTCTTATGTGGTTATATGTGCGCATGCCCTGTGCCTGTGCATGACATGTGCATGCAATACAGTGTGTGCATGCATTGTTTGTTTTGAGTGTGCTGGTGTGTTCATTGCTTGTGTGTATTATCTGTGTGCATATGTGCATGTTCACATATATTTGTCTCTCAGAGATTCTTCTTCTCTCCACAGTCTGCTGCAGAGTGCAGCAGCCTTCTGCGGACCCTCCATGGCCTGGAACAGGAGGACATGCACAAGTCCCTCGCCCTGCACCAAGCAGAGGATTTTGCCCAAGCACACAGGCAGCTGGTTGTTTTCCAGAGAAACGAATTACACAGCATCATCTATACCCAGATACAGAGTGCTGTGGCCAAAGGGGAACTGAGGCCTGAGGTGGCTAGAATGCTGCTGCAAGACTATTCTAAGACACAGGTAATGTCTGCACACAAGCTTGCCCCATAGAGAGGCATTTGCTCAGCCCTTGGTGAATTTCTATCCTAGAGCTGAGTCCTTCTGTGTTGGGCACTGGTGAGCGTTCTATTCCTTCGTCCTCCTGAGAAAGGAGTGAGTTTCAGGCACACGGGTGGCTCATAGTGCAAGCCATGAGCTCACAAAGTGGCCTGGATTCTGGCTCTACCTATATCAGCTGTGGGTCCTGATGCAGGGAAGGTTTAATGAGCTGATCCTTGGCAGGTCATTTTAAGCTTTACATAATGTGTCACATACATGCACACACAGACAACACACAGTAGTACCAACACACTAGATAGTAGATAATGCACGCACACATAGATGTATGGACCAGTTGATAGATATATAGGATATAGGGTCTATGTCTAGATGTATGGGTGTAACATGAGTGTAAAGATTGCTCATGTAGACTGAATCAGTTCCTAGTTGGTAGTGAAGGTAGTTTTCTGAGCATGTCAGTATTGCAGGTGATTTGCCCACTTTGAAATGATGGAGAACAACAGAGGAGCAGCCAGGAGGCCATCTGACGTGGGGCAGCAGGGGAGAAGTCATCACTTCAAGCCTATTAGGGAGCACACTTAGAAGACTGCTGGAGAGCACATACCATCTCTCCACATGGAACCAGTTTTCCCCACTAACATGCTGTGATAGTAGCTGTCCATGTAGATATCTGGACTCCACAACATCACAGATCTTGAATTTATTTCACTCCCATGATGCACAGCACTGATGCTTAGTGGCAGCATCGGGAAAGAACACGTGTCATTGTTAAAAAAAAAAGGGGTGCCCTTTCTCCATCCATTAGCACTAGTATTGTGTTCACACTGCACTGTTCAGGTGTTGGAGCTGGCTGTGAACTTCCTGATGACTCATGGATCTGGCTTTATGGAAACCACAGCAGTCCTGGCTTGAGAGCTTTGGAACCCAAAAGGCCCAGGGGAAGGCCAGCTTTGCTTCACACTCCTGACCATGCAGTATCTCCCTGGAGAGTGCTGATCCTCATATGTTAGAACATGGATAGGCCACAGCTTAGGTCGAAGGGGGACTGTTCAGGCATCATAAGTCTCAGTGGATAGCTTGTATGAAGCCATTGTGTTTACAGAGAGAAGTAGTACTAGCTGATGGGATGGCCACTGGTGCAGCTACTCTGAATGGACCACTATTGTCACTGGGATGCTGGTGACAGCTAAGTTCGAAGGACAACCCCTCCCCCCACCATAGAGTCTGGAACCCAGACCCAGATTGCTGACTTCAAAACTGCTGCCTAGGTACTTGCAGCCACATGATGTTTCTGTCTGTGCCCAGCCATTTCCATCAGTGTGATGTGGACTTGATTTCCTTATCTGTAAACTGGGAATAATAATTCTGTCCTCCAGTTAAAGTGGAGAGGCTCAGAGCACTCTTACCCAGAGATACTCCAGAGGACGCAGACTTGAGACAGTGATTGTTACTGTGACTCCCCACTGCTGCCCTTTGCACCTGCCCTGTCTCTCCCATCTCCTCAGTTACCATGGGGCTGGGTAGGTGGCTGATTCACCCCAGAACATCAACACATGTCCCAAAGTGCAAGACTGTGCTTCATGGGTACAGGGTGAACAATGGCATAGGTAACACATGTGTCCTGTTTGGTGGTGCATGCATGTTGCTGAGGGGGATGTGGCATACATCTGGTTACCAGGGCGCTTCTCTGAGCCCTCATATTTGCACCCCACTTCCTCATAGCCTTTGTGCAGCAGAGAGGTTCAAGGAATTCACTCCAATGCCAGTCTGTGGACTGTCTTCTAAAGGGAAAGGTCGTATTTTAAATGTTCTTAAAAGACTACCCAGCATTCTAAGGAGGCATACATCTCATTGTGTAAAGCAGGAGAGTGTAGAAGAGCTGATGGACTTTTTCCAGGCCACCAAGAGATACCATCTCAGCAAGAGGTTTGGCCATAGGGAGTACCTGGTCCAGAGCCTGCAGGCCGTGGAGACCCGTGTGCAAGGGCTGCTGAGCACCGCGGCTGCTCAGCTGACAAGCCTCATCCATAAGCATGAGAGGTAAGAGCGTGTAGCCTCATGGAGTGGGGGTGGGAGGGATGGGACAGAGAAGCTGCTCCAGCCTTCCCATCCAACAGCAGAGCGAGGCTGGCACTCCCAAGACCAGGCCTTACTGTCCACTTTGCTATGCCTGAATGCTGTTGCCTGGTTTGTCAAGGGGATTCTTTTGTGGTAAAATTCCCTCACAGTAGACACTTTAAAAGCGCATGTGGTAGTAAAGGCCATTTATGATGATTGCACCCCTTACGTCATGTATCTACCACTCAACCCCTGCCAGCTCTGAGTCCTGGCTTTATACTCCTGTCTCAGACTGTTTGGAGGAGCAACTTCTGAGCCACATTTTCTGGATAAACGTGTGAAAAAGGCTGACATTGACTGCAATGGGACAGCCCACTTCCCTTCAGGCTTTACCACCTGCAGGAATAACATTGACCCTTGCCATTGAGTGTGATAGACATGGAGGCTTGGCTTAGGGCAGGGTTAGCATTGGCCCTCCTCACTGAGTGTAATAGGCAGGGAGGCTTGGCTTGGGCTCATGTGGTTTTGTGGTTTTTCTCGGCAGCACTGGAGACTGTGAAGGGTGTCAGGTGAGTGGGTCAGACAGGGCTCTCAGAAGCTCCACGCATTGCCTCTTGTCCCAGTTTCTGCCCAGCCATGCTGCAAGGCAGCCTCCTGGTAAACAGCGAGATGTTCTGTCGAGGTCTGAGCAACCGGGGCGTGTTTGTGAGCTTGGCCCTGCTCCTGACCATGCATGGTTTTGCGAATTGGGTCTACACCTCAGGTCATATTATGGGGACTTTGCAGCTTCCTGCTGTGGTTAATAAAGATTCAGTAAGATGCAGATTATGTAGGCCCTGTCTATCTTAAGATGGTAATGGATTCATCACTGCAGCCTGCTTGGCATTCCTAATTAATTTTCACTGAAGTGAAACGAGGGCTCCTCACCCTTCCTTGAGGAAGCGACAGCGGCATGGCTGCCCTGAGCAGTTTCCAGGGAAGGCCTTCTTACCTTTTATTTTGAACTTTGTTTTGAATAGTGGGCACAGGCTTACATTTCCATCCATCCTTCCCTCCCTCCCACTCTCTCTCTCTCTCTCTCTCTCTCTCTTTCTCTCAGTGTGTGTCTCTGTGTGTGTGTGTGTGTGTGTGTGTGTGTGCTTGTCTATGTATATACATGTGGAAGCCAGGGATTGACACTCAGAGTTTTACTCTCTGGCTTTCCACCTTACTAATTAAGACAGGATTTCTTCACTGAATCTGGAGCTCAGAGATCGACTGTCCTGGGTGTACCCCAAGCTCCTGGGATCTGCCAGACCTTACCTCCCTCATTACCATCACCACTACCTTCACCCCCTCTCCTGCCTGGACTAACAGATGTATGCCACCGTACCCAGATTTTCACATTGACACCGAGATCTGAGTTTAAGTCCTGGTATTTCCACAGCAACCGCTTTTGCCATGTAACTGTTTCCCCAGCCAGACTTACAGCTCCACAGTACCCATTTCCTTTCCGTCCTACCGCATTCTACCAGGATTGTCTGGTTTGTGCTGAGCTGGGGACACAGCCAAGGGATGCAGACAAGCCGGGGAAAGTGATAGCAGGAGAAGCACACACATGTCAAGGTTCGAGGACAAATGGAAACACCAGGACAGGCCTTAGAAGAGCTAGTGTAGGGACTGGCTTATGTGGTCACAGAGGCTGGGAAGGCCTCCACCAGTCTGAATGGCTGTTGTAAGTCAGTTCCAGTTAGAAGGGCATGGGACCCGGGTGCTGGCATGTGCATGCCAGTCTGAGGGCAGAGACGGTGTGGCTGACACACAGTAAACTGTGAGGCTCAAAGCAGGGGGTCTATCCTTTGTACTGTAAGTTTTTCCTGCTTGGAACCTCACAAGTTGGGTGATACCCACATTTTGGAGCTGTCTCTCTTTTGTTTCTGCCACAGAATACCACAGGCAGGACACAATGCCAGTTTGTTTGATGCATGGTCTGTCTGGAGCCTGGAACGGCTGAGATTGCATCTGCCGAGGGCCTCTGGTGGTGTCACACCATGCATAAGGCACTGCTTGGTGGCAGTGCTTATGAGAGAAGGGGACGAGGGGATGAGACTCCCACAGTTAGCCCACTCCTGTGGTGATAGTGCCGGTCAGCTCTTTAAATTAAAATTTAACTTGGTATAATAAAGTAATGGGTTTCCTATGGAATTTTCATAAATGCATACCATTACATTTTGTTCCTCACACACATAATATAAACATGCACGTGTACACACACATGCATGTGCACACACACACACACACACACACACACACACACACACACACACACACACACCCCTTCCCTGTCCCTTCTCTTCCCCTCTTGCTGGCCTCCTTCTTTCTCACAAATTATTCCCCTTTTCTGACTTAGCTCAGCAGTTACAACTCAGGCATTTTGAAGGGAACATTCAGACCACAGCATGCACCCCTCGCTCAGATGCTAGTGTCATCTGAATGTCACCCAGATGTCCCTAGAAGTTTCCATTGCCTCTCTTTGGCTTTCCTTCCTCTTGACTCTGGATTCTTGCCCCCCACCCCTTCTCGGGAAGCACTCTTTGTACCCAGTGGCCTTGGCAGACGTCTTTTTCTTCCCAAACCTCTGCCTATTTCTGACCCATCCGATCTCTGGACTGAGCTTTCTCTTTCCATCTCCATGAACCCTGACCTCACTCTGCTGGTGTGATGCTTATGTCTCAGTGGTAACTTCTCCTGGAGGTTTTCCAGCTTGAAATGCCTAATAAGAACTACACACCCAGCCATGCAGCATCAGTCCGGCCTGCAGAGGGAGGGAGCCTGCATTCCCTGACTTTCCATCTTCTCCATGTAGGGCTGGGTACTTGGATGAAGATCAGATGGAAATGCTGTTGGAGCGTGCACAGACAGAAACTTTTTCTATAAAACAGAAGCTGGACAATGACTTAAAGCAAGAAAAGAAGAGACTTCACCAAAAATTAATAACTAAGAGAAGGCGAGAACTTCTGCAAAAGGTATGTGAGGTATTGTGCTCTTTTCTGCAGAACCCTTCCCATGGGGTAACAGGCATTGACATCAGCACAGGATGGTCAGAGCTGGTAACATGAAGTACTGTCTGTGGTTGATTAGTAGTGACTTCTAAGATTGCTATATGAAGGGGGATTCTGTGTTTCTGTGCCATCTCAGCACAGCAGAGTTTGTGGTGGACTAGTAATGTCTGCACTGGAAGGGAATTGGAGGATGATGATGATAGGTGCTGACCTTTATGTTTAATTAATCATACGGTGTGTTAGATAAGACAGTATCTTTAATTCTTATAAGGTGCAAAAGTGACACTTGCACAGTCACTCTTGCCCTGGGGAAGGCTTTCCAGAGCATGTACAGCAGAGATGGGACCTGAAGACAAATAGGCATTTGAGGCAGGCAGTGCAAAGTTGCAGGCAGAGGGGCAGCACTGTGTGCCAGGGTTAAGTGCTAAGACCAGAGCGTACGACTGCATTTAGCAAGCTTAGAGAGCAGAATGGGGCAGAGGTGCGAGACCAAGGCTGGAGGAGAGCTGGCCAGAAGGAGGCATGGTTTGCTAGCCTGAGGGCTGATCCTCTAGTTCAGACAGAGGAGAAGGTTAAAAAGCCTTTAGGAAGAGACAGTGGCACTGAGTTTGTGGTTTAGGAAGCTTGTTGGAAGAGCTTGGAAAGACAGAACCATAGAAGGCTCCAGTAGATGGCCAGATGAAAACTTGGGACCACAGGGTGACATGAGGTAACTGTCAGCCCAGCTGAGTGCAGAGGCGAGAAGGAGGGGTAGGACCAGGAGGGAGCTTTCAGCTAAATCACTAGGAAGTAGGTTTTCTTAAATTCTTTGATAATCTCATACATGAATTCTATGCATTTTGATCTCCACCCTTCGCTTTTCCCTCCAGTTCCCCGCCAGATCTCCTCCCCGACATTCCTCTTTCAACTTCATCTCCTCTTCTTCTATTTTTTGTTTTTTAAAATGTATGTATGGTCATTTTGCCTGAATGTATGTGTGTACATATCTACTGCCTGTCCAGAGGCCAGAAGAGGGTTATCAGAGTCCTTGGAACTGGGATTAGAGATGCTTGTGAGCCACCATGTTGGTGTTGGGAATTGAACCCAGGTCCTCTGGAAGAGCAGCCAATGCTCTTAACCACTGAGCCATCTCTCTGGCCCCTCTCTGCACATAGATATTTTAGTATTTAACCTACCAAGTCTAATTAATGTTGCCCATATTCACATAGGAGTAAGGCTGATCACTGGAGCATGGGCAACACACCAGGGGCCACATCCCTGAATAAAACTGACTCTCTCCTGCAGCCGTTGACTGCTTGTAGCTCCTTAGGCAGGAGTGGGACATTGTGAGCCCTTCCCTCCTCGTGCCAGAATGCTCACTGGTTTGATTTAGTGAAGGCCTTGTGCACGTCGCCACAGTTGGTGAGAGTTCATCCTTGTCGTGTCTGGGCAGCATCTCTTATGGCAGCGCTTCAAGTCCTCCAGCTC
Source organism: Ondatra zibethicus (assembly GCA_004026605.1). NCBI lineage: Eukaryota > Metazoa > Chordata > Mammalia > Rodentia > Cricetidae > Ondatra > Ondatra zibethicus. The sequence goes on from PVIU01003259.1 coordinate 22,054, forward strand.
TTCCAGTCTCCCTGCCCTTCGTCCTCAGTGTTGCCTGAGCCCCAGGGGAGGAGGTGTTACGTACATGTCCCATCTGAGGATGAGCACAATGCAGTCCCTTCTTTTCTGCACTTTGAGCAGTTATGAGCCCCTGTATCAACCACCATCGGCTGCAAGTAGAAGCTTCTCTGGCCAAGGCGGAGAGCGGCACTGATCAAGAAAGCCTAGAAACTGCTTTTTATTATCAAATTGTGTCTGGCAGAAAGCCTTGCTGCTGATTCCAATCACTAAAGAACATCCCATGACTAACCACCCCTTCCAGTTCCGAGGGACTAAAGTGGGCAAAGCATGGGAGTCCAGAGCCACATTTCCTAGATGGTCTGACCCCATACAAGATGAATTCTGGAAGAAGGGCTAGACTTCAGCCCTTGCTACAGATTTTGGCAGCGTCCTGCAAGCGTTATTTCTAGCAGTTGCTTTGGATAAATATCGCGAGTGACTCAGAAGTAGTAGTAGCTCCATGAAGGCTCTATGTTGTATCCCCAGTGCCAAGGACATGGCTTGACACAGGCAGTCAATAAATAATTGACTAAAAAAAAAAAAAAAAGAATTGAAGGACTGAATGAGTGGCTGCGCTGGTCACAGCGTGAACAGATGGAAGAACACAGCGCCTTGTGTTCTTCAATAGAATGGAGACTGTGGCCCTGCCCGTATAGGTGATGCCACGATGGGCTTGTTCATGCGGGGCACGTCTTTCCTACTGCAGACCCTCAGCACCGAATATTCATCACCCAGGAGTTCCTTTCTCCAGGACTTGCTTCAGGTCTTCTTTAAGAGGATCCACTAACGTCCTCATTAAGTTGTCCCTCACAGGTATCACCAGCATTGGCTTCCCTGCTCAGATATCCCGCTTTTTACTGACTACATGCCAGGCACGTAGAAGGGCTACCAGCAAGTGTACATTGCTGCAGTCTCTGCCATAGGCATTTCCCCAAGGGCCGAGCATGTGCTGAGCAACTCATGAGGGTCTCCACTGTAGTGTGGGTGTTGTTACTACTCCCATTTGACAGATCGAGAAGTAGAGCCAGAGGGAGAGCCAGACCTGTGGATGGGAGAGTCAGGACAGAACCCTGGTGGACTGCCTCTTGGGCTTTACCTAGTCAATCAGTAGCTGCTTGAAAGCTTAAAGTTTTAACACGTGTGTGTGTGTGTGTGTGTGTGTGTGTGTGTGTGTGTGTATAGGACAGGGGCCTGAATCAAGGATCTCGCACAGGCTAGGAAAGCACTTAGCCACTGAGCTAGATCCCCAGCCCTCTTTTAATTTCTTCTCTTTGCTTTGATACAGGATTCACTATGTTGCCCAGGCTGGCCTTGAGTTTACACTCTTCCTGCTTCAATCTCCCAGGCCAGGGGGTGATAGGTCTATGCCACCAGAGCCTAGGGTTTGGTTGTGCCAAGGACAGTTTTCCAAATGTGAGATTGCTGGGGATAAGGCTGTACATACCTTCTGTGCCCCCTTAAGTGCCTAAAGAAAGCACTGTCCCTCATCACTCCTGACCCTGTGTCTTGCACCCATGGGCCCTGCCCATCCGATTGCCCTTTCTCACATTCCTGCCAGCACAAGGAGCAACAGAAGGAGCAGGTGTCCCTTGGTGAGGCGTCCAGCACTGCGGAGGATGCAGTCCAGTACCTGGACCAGTGGAGGAGTGTGATGGCTGAGCACACTGCTGCCCTGGAGGAGCTGCAGGAGCGTCTGGACCAGGCTGCCCTCGATGACCTCCGGGTCCTGACGGTGTCACTGTCTGAGAAAGCCACAGAGGAGCTGAGGCGCCTGCAGAGTACAGCCATGACCCAGGAGCTGCTGAAACGCAGTGCTCCCTGGCTCTTCCTGCAGCAGATCTTAGAGGAGCACAGCCGGGAGTCTGCGGCCCGCACTGCGCAACTCGAGGCCGAGGAGAGAGAACATGGCCAGGAGCTGGTGCAAGGTGTGAGGCAGCGGCTACAGCAGGATGCACCAGAGGCCTGCACTGAGGAGCAGGCAGAACTGAGGCATTGGGAGCACTTAGTGTACACGTGAGTGATGAAGATGGGTGCTCTCAGCATCCTTGCCCACCACACTGGGAAGGGAGTGGTCCATGCAGGAGGGAGAGGCAGGGTGGCTGAGCATGTGATGCCATCCTCAGACAAATAAGATCTACAGTGTTTATTAGTCACACACACTGGGCCTACAAGTCACATGATTATACATGACCTGCAGGGCCATCATGGGATGAGGTGTTATAGGCCGGGAAGGTGGGTAACCCAGCTTCTGTGGGGTACAAAGACTTATGTGGATCATCCAGTGTGTTGTCAGGGAGTGAAGTGTGCCTGATCCCTCCCTAGGAAGCGTGGTATGAGTCGGGTGTGATAGGCAGGCCAGGAATTCCAGCACTTGGGAAGTGCAGCTAGGGAGATCAGTCACTTTGAGGCTAGCCTGGGCTATTGATGCCATGCCTCCAAATAAAATAAGTGCTGGGGAAATGGTTCTGTTGGTTAAGTGCTTGCTGCACAAGCATGAGGACCTGCGCTGGGATCCCCAGAACCCAATCCAAGAGCTAAATGCAGAGCCTGTAATCCCAGCACTGAGGAGGCAGAGACAGGAAGGTCCCTACAGTCTCACCAAACTGTCACACTCCAGGCTCAGTAAGAGACTCTCTCAAAAGAATAAAGTAGAGGACAGTTGAGGAAGACACCTAACACTGGCCTCTGGTCTCCACATTCATGTACACACACATGTACATGCACATGCAAACATGTATCTGTACATACACGCACAACAGCAAACAGCAAGTAAATAAAAAAGAAATGCTACCTTGCCAAGTATGGTGGCACACTCCTGTAACCTGGGCATTCAGAGGCAGAAAGAGATCATGTGCTTGGGGCTGAGACCCTACATCACTGAACAAAAACAAAAGAGATGTGCTGTCTGGTTCAGGGACTTGAAGAGTGTTTGTGGCTTGCATGAGGTTGTCCAGGTCCTTTCAACCTACCCGATGCCACCAGGAATCCAGGCAACACAGGATGTAGCCACAGACTAGACCCCCCTAGACTAGTACCGAACTATTTGGGAGTGCTTTCTTCAGCACAGTGTAGTGCGGTGCGGTGCGGTGTAGCGTGGTGCATGATGCCATCTGAGGTGTGTGATGCAAGAGCCTGGGTTGTACTTGGGAACCTGTGAGTGGGAACCTGTTAGTGACACAGTGTCTATCTGTAACTGTCCTCCCTGGAGGAAGTTGCTCGAGTTTTGCTGGTGCTGATGGTGTAATGCCTCTTCCTGCACAGTGCTCTTCCCAGGAACCAAGCTTGTTGCCTGGAGAACAGGCCAGGCATGTTCAGAGAATGGTATTGGCTTTTATGTGTGTGTGGTATGTGTGGTGTATATGTGTGTGCTGCTTATGTGGTAAGTATAATACTGTGTGGTGTGTGCATATGTGTGTGTGATGTGTTTGTGTTATGTATATATGTGTACATGTGTGTATGTATGCATGTGTGTGTGTGTGTGTGGCTATCTGAAGTGGCTGGATGTCCTCCTCCATCACTCCCCACCTAATTAACTTAAAACAAGGTCTCTCACTGAACTGGAAGTGTCTCCATTTGTGGTGGGCTGACTGAGAGGCAACCTCTCAGGATATGCCTGTGTCTGCCCCTCAATGCCGTCATTGCCTGGCTTTTTATGAGTGCTGGGGATTTGAACTCATGACTGCACAGCAAATGCTCTTACCCACGGAGCCACCTTCCTAGTCACTAGTGATATTATCTTGCTTGCATTCAAAGGTCTCCTGGTCGGTCCCACCCCTGTGTAAGTTCGGCTTCCTTTGTCTCTCAGCATCTGGTTAGTTGTTGCTTTCTCTCCCAGGAGCACAGGATGCTCTCTCCTCTGCACAGTAAGAACCAGATCCTCAAATGTCACTTCTTATAACCACCATAGATCTTTAGTCAACTCAGGTGATGCTCAGCCTGGACCTTCCCACAATCCCTTTGGTGCAGGACTCGTTGATGGTGCTTGAATTCCATCTGACATTCCCATTATCCACTGATCATTTCCTTCTGCTTCGACGGGACCCTTATTGCAAGGAGCGTTTCCAAAGCCCGTTTCAAGTTAGCCATTCATGGAATAATGGGATATCTCGCTTGGCCATTAGCAAGCTCTTATGACTTCCCCAGGGGTTAAGGAGGGTTAACCCATAGGATCACACTGCCAGCTGCTTCCTCGCTTTGCTGATTTGAGATCCTGAGGGTATGACCTCTATTTATAAGGCATTAAGTAGAAATAGCTCTTCCCTATGGTTCTGAAACACACATTTGTAAGTTGTGTGGGCTGTAGCAAACCCACTGAGCAAAGGGGGAAACTGATGCTGAGAAATAATAGTGCCTTTGAGCCTCATCCACAGACTCCAAACCAAGTGTTTGGCCCAATGCTGAACCCCACCAGGGCAGAATCCTGACTCACACACATTTGTTTTCTGCTGGCCTCTGAGTGATTGGGCCTGGAACTAGGCCATAGGGCCAATCTATTAGAAGGCTGATAAGACTAGTGACTATTCACATCAGAGTCCCTTGTAGCCCAGGAGTCCTTGCTACCAGAAGGTAACAGGCAGAGGCTGTCCTGGGAAGAGGGACTAGGAGGAGGCTTTCAGAATCTGGGAGCCTGGATGTCCCTGGGCATCCCTGAAAGTCAGACTCTATTTCCATCAGAAAACGTTCTAAAGCTTTCTAGTCCCACATTCTACACTCAGATCTGCACACACGGAGCCCCACCTCTGACTCCCCACAGTGGGTATTTTGCAAATATCTCCCAGTTTCAAAGCATTTACAGAGCATCTTTCATGCAGCTATGTCAATAGAACCCTGCCAGGAAAGTCAGACAAACCTTGCTTGTTTCCACAGAAAAATGTTTGAAGAACATGGATATAGGCACACTGGCCAAAGTGGGAGTGAGGAAGTACCTCTCCCAGCATCGCTCATCCCCTGAGGTTCAAGACTGGGGGAAGAATTCCCAGTGTCTGAGCTGAGGGCTGCCACAGCCAAGCAGCACTAACCTTGCCTTAAGGCCACAGTCAGGTTTTCTCCTGAAATCTAAATGAGGATGTGAACAGGGCTGTGTCCCCTCTCGGGGCTCAGGGGATGCTCTGCTCCTTGTCTTTCTGTTAGTTTTGGTTGTTGTTACCAATCCTTGGCTCTTGTTGACTCATAGACATATCAATTCTGTTTTTATTTTTTACTTTTTTTATTGATTTTACTGAGCTCTACGTTTTTCTCTGCTCCCCTCCCTGCCTCTCCCCTCCCCACTTCAACCCTCCCCCAAGGTCCCCATGCTCCCAATTTACTCAGGAGATCTTGTCTTTTTCTACTTCCTATGTAGATTAGATTCATGTATGTCTCTCTTAGGGTTCTCATGTTGCCTAGGTTCTCTGAGATTGTGATTTGTGGGCTGGTTTTCTTTGCTTTATGTTTAAAAACCACTTATGAGTGAGTATATGTGATAATTGTCTTTCTGGGTCTGGGTTACCTCACTCAAAATAATGTTTTCTAGCTCTATCCATTTGCCTGCAAATTTCAAACTGTCGTTATTTTTTTCTGCTGTGTAGTACTCCATTGTGTAAATGTACCATATTTTCCTTATCCATTTTTCAGTTGAGGGACATTTAGGTTGTTTCCAGGTTCTGGCTATGACAAACAATGCTGCTATCAACATAGCTGAGCACATGTCCTTGTGGCACAATTGAGCATCCTTTGTATATATACCCCAAAGTGCTATTACTGGGTCTTGAGGGAGGTTGTTTCCTAATTTTCTAAGAAATCGCCATACTGATATCCTAAGGGGCTGTACCAGCTTGCACTCCCACCAGCAATGTAAGAATGTTCCCTTTTCCCCACAACCTCTCCAGCATAAGTTGTCATCAGTGTTTTTGATCTTGGCCATTCTTACAGGTGTAAGATGGAATCTCAGAGTTGTTTTGATTTGCAGTTCTCTGATGACTAAGGATGCTGAGCATTTCCTTAAGTGTCTTTTGGCCATTTTAGGTTCCTCTGTTGAGAGTTCTCTGTTTAGGTCTATACTCCACTTTTTTGTTGGATTATTTGTTCTTTTGATGACCAAATTTCTTGAGTTCTTTGTATATTTTGGAGATCAGACCTCTGTCTAATGTGTGGTTGGTGAAGGTCTTCCCATTTTGTAGGCTGTCATTTTGTCTTGTTGAACATGTCCTTTGCTTTACAGAAGCAAAAATATGGAACGCTTCACAAATTTGCATTTCATTCTTGCGCAGGGGCCGTGCTAATCTTCTCTGTATCGTTCCAATTTTAGTATATGTGCTGCCGAAGCGAGCATGACATATCACTTCGGAACTTACCCTGTGCCTGTGTCTCCCATTCTGATAAGGACACCACTCGTATTCTGAGTCAATTCTTCTCCAGTGCCGTCTAATCTTAACTTCTCTTACTTGTAGCGACTCCATTTCTAAATATACCTCATCCCCAGTGTGGCATGAGACTGACCTTGGACAGATTCAGTTCCCAGCACTCTGCCACCCAGCATGGTGCCCAGCATGTGTCGGATTGTTAGATGAGTCATTGGTCACCATCCTTTATGCAGGACTCAGTGCTGTGCCCTGTAGGGAAGTGAGCATCCCTCTTCTACACGAATGACGCACTGCTTGGCTGGGCGGACAGTGCCTCGCTTGTCTGATAGAGTGTTGTATGCTGCACTGTACATACTAGTTACTCAGGAAATACATTAGAAGGCATGGATGTGCATCTAAAGCTCCTTGCTCTAGTCAGGGATTTAGCTCCCTTGCCATGTTGTCTCTGACTCAGTCTGTGCTCACTGTCCCCTCCCAGGAAGCTTTGCTGTGCGGCCATCTCACTGTCTGAAGAAGACCTGCTCAGGGTGAAGCAGGAGGCCCAGGGCTGCTTCACGCAGCTGGACCGGAGCTTGGCCCTCCCCAGAGTCCGGGCGCGAGTGCTACAGCAGCAGTTGCAGACGGCCTGGCGGGAAGCAGAGTTCCGGAAACTGGACCAGGCCCTGGCTGCACCTGAGCTGCAGGTAGGGGTCATATCTGCACTGTCCATTGCAGAAATGACTGGGAACCCACGGTGTCCTGTACCTCCATCCGCTCTGAGTTCACCATCTTTCTGTCCCCATTCACTACTCTCTAGCCTTGTTGGCCTCTAACCTCTCAGTTTGCCCTGGTCTGAAGGTCTGCAGTAGGCCATGATGGTGCCAAGCCCAGCAAGAACAGTTTCCCTCAGCAGCCATGAGTGTCAGCCTTCTCCTAGCTCCTAGCCACCCTCTTCTGCTTCTCCTGCACATTGCACAGTGTGTCTGGGAGTCACCTAGTTACCCCTGCCTCCAGCTCACACCACTTTCTGATTCAGGGGTCCAAAAGACCCTTTGGTATGTGGCACAGAGGTGGGTGCTCATCTCAGCTCAACTGAGTCATGAAAAGGAACTCTCTCACCCTGGTCCTAGAGGCCGAGAACTGACACCTCTTATGTGCATTCATCCTCCAGGTCCCTGTGGACCAGCACCCAAGGCTACAGCTCTGCTTGGCCTTTTCAAATCTTGTCGTGGTGTCCTTGTTCCGCCTAGGCTATTCCTTAGACACCCTCAGGACCTTGTTCCGCCTAGGCTATTCCTTAGACACCCTCAGGACCTCGTTCCGCCTAGGCTATTCCTTAGACACCCTCAGGACCTTTGCACCTCCCATCCCAGGCTCAGCCTCTGCTTCTTTAAGCCCTTGAACTTGCTGCTTCCTCTGTCTGCCCTCTGCTTTGTAGTCAAGTGTCAGCTCAGTGTGGCCTCTGCAGAGGCGCCCACCCGGAATGCCTATCTCATGCAGCAGGTGTCTCCAAGCTGCCTCCCCTCCCCCATAGCCTGAGGTGGAAGCTTGCCTTACACCTTTCGGCTTGGGAAGAAGCCAGTGCCTCCTCTGACCTGTCATTTCCCACAGTCCAAGGCGAGAAAGCTGCGTTCCAAGGGCAGAGGCAAGGCGGATCTTCTGAAGAAGAGCCTGGAGGATAAGATCCGTCTCTTCGAGGAGCGGGCCCCTGAAGACCTGGCTGACAAGGTAGGGTTGAGCTCTGGCTGTCTACAGCACACAGAGCTTAGAGGGCAGAGGCCACCCATTACCACCCAAGCCGCAGGCCATGTAGTGTCCAGTCCTCCAGATGGGGCCCATTCCTCGAAAATGCTCTGATTCCCTCCCCAGGAAACCCCCTTCTTTCTCTTCTCTGTCCATCACCCCTCAGCTTCTTCCTTGACGAATGTACCTTGAAATCATGGTAGCTGCCATATTGGAGCTCTGTCCTAAGGCATTACTGTATATAATTCTCTGTACATCCCTAGGAGTGTGTGTGTGTGTCTATGTGTGTGTGTGTGTACATGTGTGTGGAGGACTAGAAGTTAACCTAAAATGCCATTCCTCAGGAGTCATCCACCTGGTCCTTTGCGGTTCACCAGTTAAGTTAGGTTGACTGGACAGTGGACCCCAGGGATGCTCTTTCCTCCTCCCCAGATTCTGTGTGAAACACCATACACAGCGTTTCTCATGGGTTCTGCAGACCGAACTCAGAACCTCACGCTTTTGAGGCAATTACCTTACAACTGAACCATCCTCCCCACCCCTGCCCCGTGGATCTGTACAGCCTCTCCTCGCTTATTCCCTCCTATTTGCCCTGGGTATGTATGCAGCACAGTACACAGTACACAGTCTGCAGTACACCCGGCTGCACTCCTCTTTACCTGGACCAGTAGCTCTGTCCTCTGCTCTCCTCAAGTGTTGTCTCCATTTTCACATATCCTCCCTTCCAAGAAGCCTCCACAAGCACTCTACTGCTTCCCCCTCACCCCTCGGCCACCTCTTTCTCAACACCCAGCACACCATCCATCTGCTCCTCAAATAGCATGAGCAGGCAACCGTGGCCAGGCATCATCTGTATGAGCACTGATAGAGGATGTCCTATCCCCGCGCCCACAGGGCACACATGCTAGTTGGCAGTGATGGATGGACCATGCATTCTTAGCGAAGGCCACAGGCTGTGTGTGGTTGGTGCCACTGAGGGAGTGTGGAAACATGCTGGTGTGATCCCAGTAGGGGGAGTCCACTCACTATGGGATGTTCTGCAGATGGGAGGTCCCATGCTAGTATGAGCCCTGTGTCATAGCTGCTGGGGTGATCGTGTGCACAGAGGGAGTGTGTTCTGGGAGACTGTGGCCACATGTCAGAGCTGCTGGTTTTTTATGCTCTATGCCTAGGTTTTAGTGGCTTTTAAAATTAAAATGTCATTATCTTTTGATTTCTGGAAACAAGATCTCACTATGTTGCCTAGGCTGGCCTTAAACTCATGATCCTGTTGTCTCAGCCTCCTGAAGACTTTGATTACTCTGGTGTGTGCCACCATGCCTGGTATAATTTGGTGGTTTTAGCATGTATGTCAAGACACATGTGTGTGGTCTGGATCTGAGCTCTAGAATATGCTCTGCACCTGGTCAACTGCTCCTTTTAGGTACAGTCACAGGGTTAACATGTCCAGGGACCTGAGTCGCATGCCCTTCTCATGTAGATGCTGACTATTGTCAAAGAATGAGACAAAGACAGGGCAAAGGGGGGTTGGAGAGATGGCTCAGCGGTTAAGAACACTGACTGCTCTTCCAGAGGACCCTGGTTCAATTCCCAGCACCCACGTGGCAGTTCACAACTGTCTGAAAATCCAGTTCCAGGGGATCTGACACCTTCACACCAATGCACATAAAATAAAGTTAAATAAACCATAAGAAATATTAAAAAAAAAAGACAGGGCAAAGGTAACGAGTCTCTACCTTCTTAGTGTTAAGACCAATTCAGAAGACACAGATCAGTCCTGTAGCCCAGGGACCAAACTGACACCATCACCCAATGATGTTGCCACCAAGACTTCCTGGGGGAGCAGAGCCAAACTCAGGCTTCCAAGGAGCAGGCAAAGTGGAGCTCTGCTAATGAGTCCTCAGTCCAGGGGAAAGGAGGGACCTGGAGCAGGAGGCAGGGGCCTCACTGATGGAGTCCCCATCATAGCGAGGCTGGCAGTGTTTCCTCCAGTGCCTCTGATCTGTAGTCCTCTAGGAGAAGAGGGACCCACTAGAGTGAAGTTGGGTGTTGTCAAAGGAGTTGTGACTAGAGAAGGGAAACTTGGTTTGTGGGAGAAAATGGGTAACCCAGCCGTGACTAAAGGCTACTACTTTCCCAGTGCAGAAGCGGCCCAGGGAATGTAGGACCCCTCAGAAAGTATGCTCTGTGGGTATGCTGAGCCATGGCAAGGGGTAGGGGCTGGAGACGGGAGCCTGATGGAATTTGTCAGACAGCAGGCTGGGAACTGTGAGAGTCAGCTTGCTGGTACTATTGAAGTGGGCCAGCCCACTGAGAGACTGCTCTGTTACCTGGGTGGTCAGGAACCAACCGTAAGTTGGCCAAAACAGATGCACACCAGTTCCCACCTGTTACTCAGCCTCCTGCCCCATCCCTGCTTCAGCTCCCTCTGCTCTTTTGAGTGATTGACAGCTGAAACACACAGACAGGAAGATATTTGAATGTTAGCATGACTTCTGGGTCAATGAGGAAACAATCTGTGCCAAGTAAGCCAGGCCTCCCAGAGAAAGACATTAGGGGATACTGTCACTGTGACCTTTGATTTATTCTTTTTAATAAATATTTATTTTTATTTTATGTGCATTGGTGTTTTGCCTACATGCATGTCTGTGTCAGGGTGCCGGATCCCTTGGAGCCAGAGTTATAGACAGTTGTGTGCCATGTGGGTGCTGGGAATTGAACCTGGGTCCTCTGGAAAAGCAGCCAGTGCTCTTAGCCTCTGAGCCATCTCTCCAGATCCCTTTTATTTATTCTTTATTTGTGTGTATGAGCGTGCAGATATAGATAGATGTCTGTGCGTGTGTGTTGAAGCCAGAGGACAACATCAGGGGGCATTTCTCAGTGCTGTTTACCTGTCATTGTGAGATCTCATCGGTCTGAAGCTTGCAGAGTAGGCAAAGCTGGCTGGCCAGTGAGCCCCAGGGACACTCCTGTCTCTGTCTCCCCAGAACAGGGATTCAAATGCATACAGCCATGCCTGGGATTTTAAATTTGTTTTTAACGTGGATTCTGAACCTCGAGCTCTGTTCTTCATGCTTGCAAGGCAAACACTTTACCAACTCCTGCTCTCCCTGTGGCCTTCTCTAACTGGTCCCCCTCACAAAGCTCTGTTTCACTCTGCCAGGTGCCCATAGCGTAGGCATCCTTGAGTCAGCAGCGTTGAGATAGGTTTCCTCTTTCTGTGCTGGTGTGGTTTGTGTTTCTTCAGAGTAATTGTGAGGGGAGGGCAGCCCCCTCAGAGGTGAATGCCACACTCAGTTTCCTCTCTTGTTATGGGGGTCGGGGTTCTCCAGAGAACCAAAGCCACATATAAAGGCAGCTAGACCAGAGGAAATCTGCTCTGGGAATTATGGAAGCCAAGAAGATCCTTGTTCTGTCATCTGAAGGTTAGGGAACCCCGAGAGCTGGAGGGGGTAATTATGTACTTCAGAATCCCGAGGCTGGGGCTGCACTGAGTCTCGGAGTCTGGAGCTCGATGTGCAGTAGCGTGGTCTGGCTTGACAGGAGAGTAACTTCACTCTTCCTCTGCTTCTGGGTCTCTTCAGAACCTTGTGTGTGTGGGGGGGTGGGTACCACTGCCCACCCAGGTAGATGTAGGGATAGCCAAAGTCATTCAGATGATCTCAGCACTCATCTCTTGCCCCAACATGCAGAACCCTGGGCAACCCTTAGCTCAGCCAGGTGAGTACCTGCGGTGAACTCCAGGATCACAGTTCTGGTTCTCTCTCCTGCCACTGTCTGGAACCCGCTGTGTTGAGAAAGCACAGAATATACACAGCTCTGGTTGTTGTGTGGCATGTTCTGTCTTTCACTGATGATAAGTCTTACATCATGTTCTTATTACTGTTTGTTGTATGTACATGTTCATGTGTGCATGTGTGTGTGCAACTCAGCCTGCTCCTGTTGTGCATGTCTATCTATGAGGTAGAGGACACAATGACCTGTGTCTTCCCAACTTTTTTTTGTTTTTGTTTTTTTTTTTTTGTAAAAAAAAAAAAAAAACAAGTTCTCTTTCTGAACCTGGAGTTTACTACCTGGCTAGGTCAGCCTTGGGATTTATCCTGTGTCTGCTCCCCAACACTAGGGTCCTAGGCACACACTGCCATGCCAAGATTTTATGTAGGTGCTAGGGATATGGATTCAGGTCTCTTTGGCAGCTGAGCCATCTCCCCAGCCCTATGCCTTCTCATTATCCATCTATTACCTACCTATCTGTCAATCTGTCAAGCATCTCTTGCTACATTTCCCCCTAACACTGAAACTTGAAGACCCCCATGCCAAAATGTAAAAGTCATCATTGTCTTTCACCCCCATATAATGTCTCACCATACGTGGGGGTGTTAAACCAATTTAACCTCCTCAATGATCGGACACACAGACTCTGAATTCCTCGATGTTTCAAGCACCCTGGAATCTCTGCATGAACTGCTCACCTATTGTGGCTAGGCACAGAGCAGCCACCACTGTGCATTTCACAGATGAGAAGACGGGGGGACCGAGTGATCTTACGGCTCCTGTCACAGAGCTGCGAGCAGCAGAGCCGGGCATGAAGCTTTGCACTGTGCGTCCTTGCTCATTAGCGGCTCACCCTTGGCAGCTTCTCCTGCTGCTTTTGATCAGCAGACGTGAGAACGCTCATAAACTTTCCTCAGGAGCGTGTAAAGCTAAATGAAGATGACAAGACCCTGGCTCCGTTCACCCGTTGTTTCTCAGTATGTTTTAATGACACACACCTCCCCCATCTTCACTCACCCATCCATTATTCATTGACTGTTTGCACATTTCATGATGTGCCACACATGCATACTTCCCCAGGAGTGTCACACCCGGGAGTAACTTTATTCCTGCTTATCAACAGCATGCCCCTTTTGCTTCCGCAGCTGCCTGTCCGTTATGCAGAGGTGGCTGGTATTTGCTGGGACACCCCTTCAAGGTCCTCTTGACTTCACAGGCCACTGCTGTTCAAGCTTGAGAGTATTGTGCTCTTCTTCAGGTGGCCTGACGAGAGAGCGCGGGTGGCATGAGTCCTTACAAATGTCTAGCTGAGGGAGGGAGGGATGCTCACACAGCCACAAAGCCCAGGAAGACTCCAGCTAGTTCTTTTGTCTGTCCTTATGCCTACTTTATCCCTTGAGGCAGCTGATGCATCTGCATTTCGCTGAAGCACCGAGGGAGAAGTGTCTTAACTTCCTGCAACCCCCAAACAAAATCCAGACTCTATTATTTATGTTCATGGGGCTGGGGGTGGAATCCCGGTTTTTGCTTGTATGTGCCAAGTGCTGTACCACTGAGTTACCCCCAGCCCATCAGCTGATGTTTCTATGCTTATATTTTACTTCTGCCACAGATCAGATTACCATGACTATGTGTGTGTATGTGTGTGTGTGTGTGTGTGTGTATGTGTGTGTGTGTGTGTGTGTGTGTGTGTGTGTGTGTGTGTGTGGAGAGGCCAAGAGTCAAGCATAGGTGTTCTTCCTTAGTCACTGTCCACCTAGCTTTTTGAGACAACAAGGTCTCCCCTGAAACTTGTCAGGGAAGCCTGGCTGGCCGGAGCCCAGGGATCTCCCTGTCTCCCCTGCCTCCCAACTTTGGGCTTACAAGCCTGTGCTTTTTTACATGGGTTCTAGGTAGTGGACTCATGTCCTTATGATTATGCAGACAGAACTTAAGGGCTGAGCCATCCCCCAGCTGCACAGTAGATCTGGATGCTTTGCAGAACAAAACAAAACAAAAAACACCTCTTCTCCTTTTCTACACTGTTATTTTAGAATTTTATCTTCTTAATTTTTGTTTAACTTATACATACATTTTTAAGAGTCAAATAATTATAGAATACTTGTGCTATAAATAAATAAATGAATAGCTGGCAAAGGCTAGAGCAGGCCTCCCAGTCACATACACATACACATTCTAACTTTACATCATTTGAGTTTTGGTCATGTATCTCTAAACTGTATGCTCTCCTTACTTCTTGATTTCTCTGCTTTGGATATCTACTTGCTTTTCTCTATGAGGGACTTTCATTTCAGTGCCACACACAAGCCCCTCCTTTACCCCCAACATAGTTAAATGGATGTTTATGAGTTCTCGTATCACTACCACAGAGTTATCCACAAATGGATCATGGAGTAAACCAAGGTTGTTTTTCATCCTATATAGCCTTTTGTTTTTCCTGGAGTTAATATTGTCCATTTATTTCTTTTTAGTTTATTTTATTGGTTTACCTTTCCCTGTGTTCATAACTAACCTATTCTGCTTCTTGCCAGTTGATCAAATGTTCTATCAAAACCATCTTCTCAAAGTCATTTCCCTCTGTGCCCCTGCCATCCTGCCAGGGTCCTACTAGACGTGGGTATCTGGGCCTCACACATGGCTCATTTCATGGCCTCCTTTTGGGTCTTTGTTTTATTTCCTTCCTTTCTTCCTTCCTTCCTTCCTTCCTTCCTTCCTTCCTTCCTTCCTTCCTTCCTTCCTTCCTTCCTTCTTTCCTTTCTTTCTTTCTTCCTTCTTTCTTTTTCTATTTTCCTTTCTTTTATCCTTTTGTCCTGTTTGTGAATGACAGCCTAGGTTTCATCATGCAAGGTGGTGGATGTTTCATTTACATTTTCTGTAAATGAAACTCTTCTGCCCTGTGCTCTCTTCCTAGAGTAAGAGTAAATTATTGTTGGTGGCTGCTATGGCCTCCTACCTTTCTCTAAGAATGTGAACGATTTTTTAAAGGTTTATTTATTTTATTTTAGGGGTATGTGTGTTTATGCCTGCTTGTCCATATGTACACCACATAAGTGCAGGTACCTGAGGAAGCTAGAAAATGACATTGGATCCTCTGTAACTGGAGATAAGAGATAGTTGTGAGATTTCTGACATGGACGCTGGGAACCAAACCCAGGTCCTCTGCTAGAACAGCAAGTGCCTTTAGTCACTGAACCATCTCTGCAGCCACTAAAAATGACTTTTTAAAATCCTGGGTACTCACTGCCTCCTGTGTACTTGCTAGGAGCTCTCCTAGGGTTGTGGCTCTCCTTGGTGGTCTGCTAATATTGACTAGTGGGCTAATGGCTGCTTGGAAGCTCTTGGCTCAGTGAGACTTGTAGACCATGGCCTTTTCTTTTTGAAGACCCCCAGTGTGGTCCTTCAAAGCTAGCTGAATTGCTAAGAGAAGACCATTGTAGTCTTCTGCCTGGAGCAGAAGGGCCTGAATGTTCACGATGTGCCCCATAGGAAAAGAGTTGGTATACATCTTTGCATTCAAGCGTTCTGTGTTCAGTGCAGGGCCTTTAGGTGCAGCTGGCTTCCTTCTCCCAGCTAAGACATTCTCACAGAATAAACCTTGAGTCATCAGCTGATAGAGAGAGGGGGAGTGGCCTGCCAGGCAGAGGACGGGCAGGGGCATCTGTGGAGCTTTCTTCTGAGATGCTCAGTTTTTCCTTCAGTCTCACTCCGTGTCCTCGTGTTGCCGATGCTCCTTTTCTGGGCTTTGGCTCATCCTTCAGAATACAGTGTCTTGTTTCTGGTGTACTCCATTCTGGTTGGCTGAGATTTCAGCTTGGAGAATCTGTCATTTACTGTTCAGTCTCTGTTCTTGCTTTGGCTCATATCCTCTGCAAACAGGGATATTTTGACTTTCTTCCTTTCCTGTTTGTGCCCTCTTGTTTGCTTCTCTTCTCTTCCTGCTCTAATAAGACCTCCAGTCTTATACTGAATGAGAGTGGAGAAAATGTCCTGATACTGATCTTAGTGGAAATGCTTCAAGATTTTCCCCCTCTGAATATAATGTTGGCTATAGGTTCATCATATTTAGCATGTTTTATTTTGAAATATGTTTCTTCTACTCTGAGTCTCTTCAGGACTTTTAGCAAGAAGGGATATTAGATTTTGTCAAATGCCTCTTCTGTTTCTGTTGAAATGGCCATGTGATTTCTATCCTTGGAACCATTTATGTAAGTTAGGACAGTTATTGATTTATTTTGAATTTATTTATTTATATATTTTGAACCATCCCTTTGTCCCTGGTATAAACCCAACATATTCATGATTTTTTTAATGCATTCTTGAATTCTGTTAGCAAGTGTTTCATTGAGAAATTTTATATCTAAGTTCATTGGGGAGATTGTTCTGGACTTTTCTTTTTGTTGTTGTTGCATCTTTGGTCTTGGTATCAGGGTAACACTAACTTCATAAAGACTTAGGTCTTGTTCCCTCCTCTCCTATCTTGAGAAGCACTGGTAATAGTTCTTTGAAGACCTGGTGAAACTCACCAACAAATCCATTGGGACCTGGACTTATTTTAGTTCTCAGACTTTTAATTTCTGCTTCAAATTCACTGCTTGTTATAGATCAGTTTGAAATTTTTATTTCATCTTGGTATAATTTTTTTACATCATTTATGTCTAGAAATTCATTGACTCCTTTTAGATTTTTCCAATGTAGTAGAATGCATGTTTTCAAGGTTAGCTCTAGTGATTTTCAGAATTTCTCACTGGTGTCTGTTGTGATGGCTCCTTTTTCATCTCTAATTTTATACCTGAATCTTCTCTTCCTTTTGGTTCACTTGGCTAAGGGTTTGTCTATTTTGTTTATCTTTTTTTTTTTTAAAGAATCAGGTCTTTGTTTTGTTGCTTTTCATTTTGTGTTTGTTTGTTTATTTACATTTTATTATTTTCTGCTGCAACATTAATGTTTTCTTTTGGGCTAGTGATTTGAGGTTTACTTGCTCCTTTACCAGAACTTTGTTATTTATTTGAGATCTCTCTGATGTCTTACTAGAAGCACTTGGAGTTATAAAATTCTCTTATGATCTCTTTCATTGTATCCTATGGATTTTTTTAATTTTTAATTTGATTCTAGAAATGCTTGTACTTCCTTCTTGATTTCTTCAAGGGTTTATCCACAGCCAGTGGTACATCTTTAGATCCCTGTGAGTTTGTGTATGTTCTTGGGTTTCTTGTGCTATTGATTTGTTCATATTCTATTCTATATTATTCATATTCTATTATGATCAGCTAGAACACAAGGAATTATTTCAAATTTCCTATTACTTGTTGAGACTTGATTTGTGTCCTAAATACATGTCTATTTTGGAGGAAGTTACATGGACTGCTGAGAAAAATGCATATTCAGCAGTATTTAGATGGAATATTCTGGAGATGTCCATTGTGTCCATTTAATCTATGATGTCATTTAATTCACATATTTGTCTATAACTTGTTAATTGGTGATAATGAGGTAGCAAAATCACCATTGCTATTGTGCTGGGGTAAATCTGTGACATTATATTTAGTAGTATTTGTTTTATGGAGTTGAATGAACCTGTGTTCAGGGCTTGTATGTTTAGAATCTTAATGTCCTCCTGAAGGACCATTTTCTTTATCAGTGTGAAGTTACCACTTTTATCTTTTCTTATTAGTTTTGGTTTGAGTCTGTCTTGTCAAATATAAGAACAATGAAGCCTGCTTGTTTCCAAGGTCCATTTGCTTGGACCACCCATCTCCATCCTTTTACTTTAAGGTAATGTCTGTCTTTTGTATTTAGGTGTATCTCTTAGAGGCAACAAATAGATGGTTTCTACTTTTTGATGCAGTCTACTAGTCTGTGCCTTTTTTATTAGCGAATTTAGGCCATTAATATTTAGAGTTATTATTGAAAGGTGTGCATTGGTTCTTGCCATTTTGTTGCTTTTGTGGTGTTTGGTTTTGTTCTCTTACGTACAATTATTCTAATGTGGTTTATTCTTTTCTGTAGCTTCATGGATAGAATCGTTTTCTCTTCAGCCCGAAGGAATTCCTTCAAGTATCTTCTGTAGAGTAAACTTAGTGATCATGAATTCCTTTAGCCTATTTTTATCAGGTGAAGTTTTTGTTTTTCATTCAGCTATGACAGATAACTTTGCTGGGTAGAGTTCTCTCAGCTAGCAGTTATTGCCTTTCAGAAACTGAACTAATCCTTCTAGGCCTCCTGGATTTCACAGTTTTAGTTGAGTAATTCCCTCTCATTCTGATGGGCCTGCCATGTATGCAGGCTGCTGCTTTTGTCCTGCTGCTTCTACTATGATCTCTGTCAGTGTGTTTAGTGTTTTCATTATAACATGGTGAGGGGAGTCTTTTCTGGTCTGGTGTTTTTGGAGTCCTAACTGCCTACTCTCTCTAGACTGGTATCTCTTTTCCTAACTCTGGGAAACTTTTTCTTAAGGTTCTTTTGAAAATGTCTTCAGGCTTGATATACTACCCTGTGACCCACTGTGTTGCTGAGATTTCCCACAGAGTTTTTAAGACTTGCTGATACTTTTTATTTCTACCATTTGAGATTGCTTTTCCTCAGATTTTGGTCTCTGTTGAATTCATGTCTCATGTCATGTCACCATCACCTTCTTAATTTTGTTCAACGATTTGATTTCTTCTCCATTAGCTGTTCATCTTCCCCTCTGATTTCTTTGAACATACTTACTGTCATTATTTTGATTTCTCTGCTTTGGATTTCTTCTAACTCATTCTCCCTAGAGACCATCACGATCGGGTTAGTAGTTTCTGGAGGAGTTATGCTGTCTTAATTTCGTGTGGTTTTGGGGTCACTGTTGGGGTTTACACAACTGCCATTGCTTTTTTTCATCAGCTTTCTTTCAAGGGAAGTGTTTACAGTGTTCAAGTGTGGGACCTGGTGGAGTTGAGTGTGCAGATCACAAAATAACTGCTCAGTCTGTGAGCGCTGGGGGCCTGTTGTAAGCTCTCTGTCATTGCCCATGCAGAGTGTTAACTGCTGAACATTGTCAATATGCAGATGTGACAGCCAGCTATCAGCAGTGACAGTATGGAGCATGCTACAATTTTAGCTAATTAGATTAGGAGTAAAAGGAAAGTAGGAGGATAAGGATTAAATATTAGATGGACTTTGGAAAGAAAAAAAATAGGTTGAGGTGGATGAAGAAGCTGGGAGGCAAAGGTTGGGATCCTGTGAGGGCATGCCAACTTCAGAGCTGTTAAAGCTCTAGACAGTTATGGTTACAAAGTAAAAAAAAAAAAAAAAAGAAAGAAAGAAAAAAAGGGAAGGGCTAGAGATGAGAGAAAGAAGGAAGGCAAGGCGCAGGAATAAGAGAACGTTGGAGGTGTGACTGGAAAGTAGAGAACAATGCCGTACAGCGGGCTGGATGAAGAAACATGAACAGTCCTGATATCCCTCTGGCTCCGGCGGCAGGGCCTTTGTTCTCTGTGGCCTCTGTGTAGGTTCCTTCTGGTAGGTCTCTGGGCCTCTGCACTCACTGTGTCCTCTTCTGGTGCTGGAGATCTGTGTACTTGAGGAAGGCCCTGCGCAGGCCTCACCCTTGCATCTCTCTGTGTGTTTCCAAACCTGGTAAAAGGGCTGATGTGACTTAGAATTCCATGAAGACCCTGTGGCAGGGCCGGCTCCATGGAACCTTACAGGGCCTCTTAGGACACAGAAGGGACTTCCTGGAGCTTCTAGCACTGTCAGCTAAAACTAGGAAGGAAGTTGTTTGAACTTCCTCTTTAAACTAAGAACATTTAGCAGGGCTTTGTTCTCAAATGAGCTGTTATTATTTGAGATGCGTGAATATGCAAGAAAGCCAGCCATTAATACCGCATAGATATGCAAATCTGTCCTTACCCAGGATTCTCGCTGGAGGATTCAAACCTGATACAGAGATGTAATCTCACCAGGTGCTGGAATCAACAAGTAAGCTTTCCAAAGAAAAAAGAAGGGGGATTGCGGAAAACCTTTTTCAATATTCCCTGTCCTAGGTGTTCTTAAGGGATACAAAAGGCTTTATGCTTTCCTTGCATTGAAGGTGTTCACTTAGGTCACCTGGAGCTGTCACCTCAGTCCATCTTCCCTCTGGCAGGGCACTGTGCCTTCAGCATCCACCCAGGAGGGAAAACTGAGGCTCAAGGAGCCTGCCAGGCCTGCGGAGGAACCAGAGATTCAATGACAGCACAGGCTTTGTTCCTGGAGAGACTTTTTGGGGCGAGCTCTCTAGTGTAAGGACCCAGAGACTGCTGCCCACTTACAGGCTAGAGGACGTGGGAAGGAAGCTGGTGTTTTTCCTCTTAGGCTGATGGTCACTCTATGTTAGGGACACTAGGGAAGTAAGGGGAATGGGTTAAAGGTGGATGGACATCTCTCCTGGTCCGGCATTAGTGGAGTCTGGTTGAGCTGGGAGATGAAAAATCTAGAATAAAAAATTGCTCTCATTTCAGGGATTGTCATCATTTTAAATGGGAACGGAGGAGCTTTAGGAATGGCAGGACCACAGCTAACCTCCTGCTTCTGTTCAGACAGTGGGGAAGGGCGTGGAGCCGTCTTTTCTGTAGTTCCCTTTAGCTGGTCAGGGCAGTATCCCAGCATGTGGGTCTTACTCAGATCCGAGTCCCACAAGCTCTTCATCTTTGCCTTCTGGCTTCTGGAAATATCCAGCCATCTTCCTCTAGGACCAGGGCTTACATTTTTCCTCTAAGAATGTCTTTATCCCCCGGCCTTTCACTGTCTCCTCGGCCCACGTTCTAGCCTCTTTCACTTTATCATTGTTATGGATCTTCTCTCTCTTTTTCTTTTTGTCATTACTTTTTTTTCATACAATTTGATCATATTTCCCATCCCCCAACTCCTCCTAGATCCTTCCCACTCCCTACTCAACTCATTTCAGGTCCGCCCACATCTCAAAGGGAGAAGAGAGAATCAAAACAAACAGAAACCCAAATAAGACAAAAAAAAAATCAAACAAAGCCAAAAAGTTCACACACATAGAAAAACATGGAATCCCTTTTGTGTTAGCAATAGCATGAGACATAGCAACATTAGCATATTTCCCAGCCTATGTGGACTCTTACTGTTGAGTCTAAGGACGTCTGTCTAGACCCAGAACCTTTATAACCTGCATGGGTTTGTCCAGATGAACCTCTTCTGTCAGGCTGTGCTTTGGGAACAGAGATTAGCGAGAGAGGAAGGAAGGTTAGTCTTTCCATGGCCGTGGGGACGCCTGACAGCTCAAACAACCTGATTGCATGGGAAGGGTTTCCAGTCTTCGATATGCAATTTCCTAAGCTGATCTTTAGAGGAATTTATTTGGGAGACAGAGGAGATAGTTTATAGAGCAGAAGAAAGGTTTGGCCCGAGGTTGCCATTCCTAGAGGAGCTAAGGAATTAAGGTGAGCAGTAGGTTAAAGACGTCAGGAGATGGAAAAGCATCTCTCATGGCTGGCCATTACTGACAGGGAGCAATCTAGAAAAGCAAGTTACTTTAGTTTCAGGAATTCTCATTGTTTAGCAAAGATGGAGAACCGTTGCAAGATGGTGTGACTGTGGCTAGATTCCTGACTTTAGTTTCTGTTAGATAAGTGAAAGTGGGCATGGTTGTCATTCTTGTAACTACTTTCTGCTGGTCAGGGATAGGGGAAACAAGGTCAGTGACCGTCTTTTGTATTGGAAACTTTGGAGGAGGAACTTACTGTCAGTGTGTCTTTGGTATTTTCCTGGATAAAGGACTTCACTGTATGGTACAAAGCATGTTTGACAATGACAAAGACAGGATAGAAATCTGTGCCCTTTAAAGTAGGGTCCAAGAAAGTAGGCAGGTTCAGTAGTGGAGGTTAGCAAACAGCCACGCAATGATAGAAGGTGGGGAGGGGTTCAGGGATGGAGAAGCCCAGAGTTTCAGGGAAAGCTTCCCAGGCTCTGGCAGAGCGGTCTAGTCTTCTTTGGCTGGCTCTTGGCCTCTACTTACTTAGTTTAAGTTACCATGGAAACCCATCCACATGGGTACCTGATTCTCCAGATTGGACAGAGATTGGGTCTAGTGTACTGTCCTGAGAGCCTGGCCTCTCCCTAGCAAGCCTGTATTTCTGGGGAGTGTTGCGTTTTCCCTGGTGCTCCCTGCTGTTGTGTTGGGGGGGGTTGAAGGGGGCACAGCATGTATCTGTGCATGAGTGTAATCCCTTGCAGCCTTTCTCTCTGTATGTAAGCCATGGCCAAAAGCCTCTGAATATCCTTCCAGGCAGCAGCACCCTCCCTCTCTTGTTCCTGTCTTGGCTTACCCCTACCCTACCCTGTTTCAAAGCCTCAGTGCTTCTAGAAGGGCAGGTCTGAGCCTTTCTTCCCGAGGACAGGCAGGGAGGGCTGGGCAGTCATGGGAGCTACCTGGGCCATGGTTTCCTGGCAGCCTCAGCTTCAGCTCAGTGTCCTTGTCCTGTCATTGCTATATGAGCATCAGGTACAAACAGGTTACACTGCAGGATGAAGCCCATGAGCTTTGTTTTCATTTTTATTTATTGTGTCTAATCATAGCACAGAATATTTACCAATATAATCACACTATAGGGCTCAGCCCACGGGTGTTAAAGTGCATGCACATTGTCCTGAGCCAGCTTCCAGCTCTAGAAATTCCCATCTTGCAGAAAATGGAAACTCCACACCAATTCAACAGCGGCTCCCCAATTTACTTCCATCTCAGCCCCCGGGGGAACCACAGTTCTCCACCAAGTGTGACCACACAGTGTTTGTCTCTTTGTGAGTGACAGTTCTCACAAAGTCTGACTCCCTCAAGGTTCACCCCAGTGTGGTTTCCTTCCTGCCTCGTGTCAAATCCTGTCTTGTGCTGTGGATGTATTTTCCACTCAATCCATTCCTGACAATGGGCATGCTTCTGTCTTTTGGTTGTTGTGGACAGAATTCTAGAAAGTTTAAAGGTAAAATGAAAAGCTTGGAAGAGATGTGGATTGTCCACCTTTCTTTTTGATTGGTGCTTTATTCTCCTGGGTTGAAGACAGGAACACACACAGTGTCCTGCTTTCCAGGTTCAGGAAATGAGCTCACAGCAGCCAAGCTTGATGACCAGAATTCCATTCCTAGTAGAGGAACCAATATGATAGCGAGAAACAACTCTCACAAGTTGCCCCCTGACCTCCACATGCACTCTGTGGCTTGTGTGTGCACATGCATGCACACACACACACACACACACACACACACACACACACACAAATACATGTAACAAAGTAATAAAAAGAAGAAAATGTAAAGGGTAAGGACAGTGGAGAATGAGAGAACGAAAGCAAGTGGGTGCTGAAATCACAGCTGAGCGAGAGTGGCCCTGCTGGATGGAAGCCTGCTTCCTGATGGCTGGCATGGCAGGTGGGAAGGGGAGCATGGAATGAAGGAAGCATGGAGAGGAGACAGCATGAAGAATGAGGGGCTGGGTGGGAGCAGCCAGGGACCCAAAGAGCAAGCAGCAGGGAGGAGATGGAAAGTGCTTTAGGCAGAACAAAGTCACCAACCCCAACCAAGACGCGCTGAGGGTTAGGTGTCACTGAGCCTGCCTGTACAGAAGGCCTGGACCCTGGTAGAAGGGTTGTGGAACCAGGTAAGAGGTATGGATGTCATCCCCCAGGATGTGGGGAGCCTGTGAAGGTCTGAAGAACCAGGTCTTCTCACCTCTGAAGATGCACACAGATGCTGAAGGGCACTGAGCCTGGGATCCCCAGCAGCTGAGACCTTGCCTTTCTCCCGGCAGAGTCCCAGGCTGCTGTCTTCTGGGCAGGGCCTCTGGGATCCTCAGCTTGTGTTCTCTGGAAGGTAGTGGGCTCTCCTCCCCTACAGCCCCTCAGGTCCTTTGGTTCTGTCCCCTTTTCCAGGTTCGAGGGGAATTGCTCCACGAGAGGGTACAGAGGCTGGAAGCCCAGGAGGCCCACTTTGCTGAGTCACTTGTGGCGCTGCAGTTCCAGAAAGTGGCCCGGGCTGCTGAGACCCTCTCTGTCTACACGGCCTTGCTTAGCATTCAAGACCTGCTGCTGGAGGAGTTGAGTGAGTCCGAGACACTGACCAAGTCAGCCTGTGTGCAGATTCTGGAGTCCCACAGCCCGGTGAGTGGGTCTAGGGGTAGAAAAGGGTACCTGCACCATTGGCTCCTCATGCTTCGTTCGGCATAGCATAGGTTTCTACCACATGTCCTGTGTGTGAAGTGGGGACCAAGTAAGATGATTTACTTCTTACACAAGAGCACTGTGCCCTAGCCAGCCCTGCCTCCTTCCTAGCCCTGGCCCTTGCCTCTGAGCAGATATCTGAATCTCCACACTTTGAGAACTGGATGCCTCTTCCAGGCACAAGTCCTAGTTGGTAGCGACTCTTCTCAAATCCTGTGAAAACTCCCTGTGTGTCTTTCAGTCAGGGCACATCATGCCGCAGGCTGCGTGTGATTCTGACTGTTGCCATCACTGCCACTTGCTGTGTTCTTCCGGGCTGAAGAACTGTCCCCATAAACAAGAGCTGTGGGAAAGCAGCTCTGAGAACCAATTTAGGTCCCTTATATGTGGGTTGTTGAAAAAGATTTTATTCTATTTTTAACTATATGTTTGTGTGTGTCTGTGTGTGAGTGTTTCTGTGTGGTGTGTGTGTCTGTGTGTGTGTGCGTGTATGTCTGTGTGTGCGTGCACATGAGGGTGAGGATGGAGGCCAGAAGGAGGTATCGACTCCCCTGAAGCTGGATTCACAGGCAGTTGTTAGCTGCCAAATGTAGGTGCTGGGACCTCTCAAAAAGCATGCTCTTAACCGCTGAACCATCCCTCCAGCACCTATGTGTGGATTTTCCCCTCATATTTTATTAATTCTTTGAGAATTTCATACAATGTATTTTGGTCATATTCAGTCCTCCCCGAACTCCTCCCAAATCTAATCTCCCTTCTCTACCCACCTAACTTGATGTCTTTTTTTCTTTTAGACACCAAGTATAGTTTGTGCTTCCCATATACTCTTAGATGGGTGGCTCTCTACTGTAGTGTGGCCAACCTACTAGGGACCACACCTTTAAGAAGAGAGACTCTCCCTCTCTCTGCAGCTATCCATTGCAATAGCTCCTCAGCTGGGGTAGGACTTCCTGCTAACCCTTCTTTCCACGCCAGGATTTTGTAGGGCTTGAGCCTGCTCAGGTCTTGTGTATGTCCTCACGATCACTGTGGGGTCCTATGTGTAGCTTCCCTGCTGTGTCTGGAAAGTCCTCTCCTCGTGTTTAGCTACCACTTTTCTGGGACTTGCAGTCTCTCAGCCCCCTCTTCCGAAACAGTCCCCAAGTCTCGGGAGGATAGGTATGGTACAGATGCCCCAGTGAGATTAGGCTGGGGCATCCTGGAGCCTCTCTTTCGATGTCAATCGTGAGTCTAGGTGTGACTCACCATCTAGAGTGAAAAGCAGCGTCTTTCTCTGGGGAGGGTTCAGAGCACGTGTGGAGTTTGTTTTTAAGTCCATGGAATTACAGTAACAGCTTCCAGGGAGGACAAAGGTCTTCCTTACTGAGGCCTGAGTGGGCAGGCAAAGCATTGAGATGTGACTGGCCGTGGTCTTACTGACGGTTCCTTTGTGCTTCTTAATGTTGTCCTTTAGGCGGGATCCGTCGCAGGGTATCGTCTTGCATGGCCTCATGGTTAAGCTCTGTGTCACACATTGTCTCAGGTAACTGCTGAGCTGTGCTGCTGTTAGTCTTGATTCCCAGGTAAAGAAAGTGAACACTGGGCACATTGCTCCTTATGGGACAGTATGGCTACTGAGTGAGGCCAGAAACCAAATCTGTTTCTGGCTTTGACAGGCACGTCAAGCTCATAGACAGTTCCAGTTGAGTTTGCCAAGGTTACAAACTGTGCTTTCTTTAAAATGGAGGAAATGGCCTGGGACTCTGAAGAACCAGGACTATTTATGGTAGACATGTGTATCCTACCCTGTAACAGTTAGTTACTCAAGATTGGTATGGAAGTGGGATTATTTTAGAAATTCTAATCCCACTCAGGTGTGGACACAAAAAAAATGCAGATTTTTTCTCCTGCTTTGTGACCTTCTGGAGAAGATGGAGGCACCCCAGGGTCTGAGCTGTCCTGGAGCATCCTGGGCTCACAGAGAAGACAGACAGACAACCAGAGGCTGGCTGTGCTCCAGGTAGCTGCTGAGCCTTAGACCCAGCAATTTAAGGATCAGGTTTTGGCGGGGGGTTGGGGGGTGATGAAGAGATGAAGCTCTGGGTGTCCTGGTGAGGTGGTACACCCAGGGAGAGATGTCTCCAGCCTGCTCTAGGGACAAGGCAGACCCTGACTGTGAGGTATAAACTCATGTTGTGGTGCCTGAGTGCAACCCACTCCAGAAGGGCATCTTCAGATAAACAAAGTTGAGATTGCTCTAGGTGACTTGACTGTCCCCGCCCAAAGGCATCCTTTTCTGGGAAGAACATTCTCTGTGGACCTTAGGATTTCCACAGATTAAGTTCAGATGATCACAAACTCTTGAGGAAAAAAATAAATAAAAGTCACATAAAAAGTCACACATGAGCCTGTGCAGATCTAGGCACAGGAGAAAAAAATAAATAACAACAACAAAAAAGACAGGAAGATCGCTGAAGACTCTTGTATTCAGATTTTTAGCACAGGATGTGAAGTAATTCTGTATGTAGTTTGTTTAAAGAAGCTAAAGATAATATAAAAGTGATTTTTAAAATTTTTAACTACTTGGAGCAAATACACAATTCTAAATTTTCATGTACTTCATAAAAGACTCAAAATGACAAAAGTAAACTTGCTAGACCAGAGGGAAATTGATGAATCTATCATTGTCTTAGTTTGAGTTTCTATTACTGTGTAGAGACACCATGACCACAACAACTCTTATAAAGGAAAACATTTGATTGGTACTGGCTTACAGGTCAGAGGTTTAGTCCATTATTGTCATGTGGGAAGCATGGCAGCATGTAGGCAGATATGGTGCTGGAGAAGTGGCTGAAAGTTCTACATCTAGATAGGCATGCAGTAGAAAGAGAGTGAGACTCTGGGCCTGGCTTGAGCATCTGAGACCTCAAAGCCTGCCCTCAATGACATACTTCCTCCAACAAGGCCACACCTACTCCAATAGTACTACTCTAATAGTGCCATTTCCTATAAACCTATGGGGGCCATTTTCATTCAAACCACCACACCCATCAAAGTGGAAAATTCATGGCAGTGTTGACAGACAGTGAGGTTGAGGGGTGCTCTAAAACCCTCATGCAAACCACACCCAGCAAGTAGCAGATACACTCTGCCACACACATCATAGATGTTACAGTAACTGACCATGTAACATCATCTTGACCTCTTGACAAAGGGCAACTCAACTCTAATCTGTTCAGAGAAAACTTTTAAAAGGTCCATACTTTGAAAATTTAAAATATACCTCTAAATAGTTCCATGGTTGAAGAAGTAAAAGAGTTAAAAATACATGAAGAATTTATTAAAAGATTTATCTATGATTTATCAAAATGTGCAGCATCTGGTGAAAGTTTTTAGAAGAAAATTCATGTCTTAAGCTTATATCAGTAAAGAATAGATGCCCATAACTAAAATCATATATTTTTAAAAGGACCTGAAACTGGCAGGGTGACAACGTGGGGCACTGAGGGGAATTGAAGGGAGTGTGAATGGATATGATCAAAATACATATGCATAAATAAATGCATAAAATTTTGAGATAATAAAAGATTTTTTTTTAATTTAGAGCAGAAAGAAATGAACCTGTAGAAAGGAGTGAAGATAAATAAGACATAAATTAAAACTAACATGGAGAGAATTAATAAAATAAAAAATGGGGTACTTTGGAAAAATTTAAAGCTCAATAAAATATGTAGCTCTCTGGTAAGTGTAACTGGAGCTTTCTCTCCTGCCTGCCAGTTCCCAAATAACCACTTTGAGGCTTAATATTAATTACAAACTGTTTGGCCTATTAGCTCAGGCCTATTAACTTCCTTTTACAACGTAGATTAACCCATTTCTATATTTTACCATGAGACTCATGGCTTTGTTACCTCACATCTTGCTTCTCGACTCTGCCCTTTTCCTCCTTGTATCTCTGTTTGGATTTCCCACCTTGCTCTATTCTGCCTGGATATTGGCCAAATTAGCTTCTTTATAAACCAGTGGTAATAGAACATATTCACATCACACAGAGAGGCATCCCACATCAGGTAAAGTTTACAATTAAAATAGGCTAAAATAGGATAAATAGTATTGAGACTTTAAAGAATTAAAACCATAGATGCAGTAGAGTTTTTAAAATTGAAATACTATAGTGAAGAATATGAATTTGAAGATAAGTACAACAGGAAATTGTCTAAATAAATATATGTGATAAAAGTTGACTCTAGTATGAAAAAAATAAGTGTATAGTCTCAGGGTCAGAGATGAGATTGGTATGAAATTGTGTTAGCATTTTTTTTTTTTTTTGGTTTTTTGAGACAGGGTTTCTCTGTGGCTTTGGAGCCTGTCCTGGAACTAGCTCTTGTAGACCAGGCTGGCCTCAAACTCACAGAGATCCACCTGCCTCTGCCTCCCGAGTGCTGGGATTAAAGGCGTGCGCCACCACCGCCCGGCTCTTGTGAAGTCTTGAGAGGCTTCAGTCTGCAGCTGGCTGCCTCTGCTGCGTTCAGGCAGTGGAAGGCACAGCACTGTGGCATGAGTGCCTGGTGGTACAGAGCAGTTCACCTTTTGGCAACCAGGAAACAGACAAAGGCAGAAATGGCCAGAGACAAGAGCTGGTCTTATTGCTGGCATTCCCTCAGTGACCTACTTCCCCCAGCCAGGTCCTGCTTCTAGCTTCCCTGCTTCTCAAAAAAAATGCCATCAAGTTATGAGTCCTTAAGTAGATCATACCCTGATTAGATCAGAGCCCTCAGGGTCCACTCACTTCTCAGTGACCCACAGCTGCAGGTCATTCCCTCAACACAGAGTCCCCGGGGAAGCTACAGACCTGTGCTCACAGCCACAAATGTATCCATTTCTTAGGCTGGCTCCAGCAAACTGTAAAGTGTCTTAGTTACCTGCCTAAGGCTGTGAGAAAACACCATGACCAGGACAACTTATAAAAGAAAGCAGTTAACTGAACTGTTTTGTGGGTTATAATGCTTGATGGCCGAACAAGGCATGGTGGCAGAAATATCTTGATTCACAAACAGGAAACTGAGGCACACAGGGAACAGTATGAGTCTTAGAAACCCCAAAGCCTGCCCCTCCTTCAACAAGGCCACACCTCCTTCTCCTTCCCCAACAGTTCCACCAACTGAGGACCAAGTGTTCATCTGAGCCTGTGAGGGCCATTCTTACTCAAAATATCACCAGGTTCATGCTCACATCATCCCTGCATAGTAACGAAGACCCTCGTTCACCTTGTTTTGTAATTCTCATATCACTTGGGCACCAGTAGGAGACCCAGGTAGCACCTGCCTGAACTGCAGCTGTGAACACAGTTGTAAACTTTGTGTACAAAATAGCAGCTAATATAACCCATATATCTGTTAGAATAATTAATCCATCAAGGCCTGGCTGAGTTTTTTTTCCAGGAATATAAGAAATTTCCAGAAATTTAACATGAGAACATTGGTTTACAAAACTCACTTGCTTAACCAATTAAAGAGGAAGAAACAGCTAACATGACTATTTCGGTACCCACAGAGGTAACACCCATTCAAGATGCTCAGAATATCAGTGGCAGGAGGAAAACTCCACAGAGCATCTATCAAAACAAATGCTTCAGCTGGAGGTGAATGTCATGGAGATGGACTAGTGCCCCAAATTCTAGTCGGAGGAAATGAGTGTTCAAGATGGAGAGGCAGCCAGGCATGGTGGCATACACTTTTTAATCCCAGCTTTTGGAAGGCAGAGGCAGGCAGATTGCTGAGTTCAAGGCCAGCTTGGTCTACATCAGGAGTTCCAGGACAATGAGGACTATGCAGAGAGACTCTGTCTTAAAAAAGGAAAAAAAATTCAGAACCTCCCCCCACCAAAAGAGAAAAGTCCTGCCCAAGGTCATTTAGGGAGTCTGGATAGTGAGACACTAAGGCATCATCTGAGTGCCTGAGATGCATCCTCCCGGCCAGTATTGTTCACTTGAGATGCCGGCTCTTCAGCTACCTTGGGAGCACACTTGCCTTTCCCATTTCATCTCAGAGCTCTTGTCACAGTTGCCTGCATGGGGAGAGCTGCATGTCCTACATCAGAAGCAGCTGAGAGAAAATCAGACCACATATTCTGAGTTGGCGGTGAGATGGTGGATGGGCTGCACCTTCGCGGTTTGCACGGGGAGAGAAGGTGGCCTGCTCTTTGCTCTGTGAGACTCTTCCGTTTGCGGTGTGATCGCTCATGTGCCAAGTATTTTCCTGTTGATAATGAGCTTCTAAGCTGGTGAGGATTTGGAGAATTTAAAAAGCATGAAACGAGAAGCTTTGGAAGGAACCATTCCTAAGGACAGTCCATGGTTTGCATCTTATCCAGTAAACAATTTAGACTACTTTTGTGAAATTGGATTATCAGAAGGTGCAGTGGGGACCGTGTGGCAAAGATGGGGAAGTTTAAACAGGACAGGCCTGCTCAGAAGAGGAGTAACCCCAAATAGCGGCTGTCTTCACAACTCGGTGTCATTTGCTGAGCTTCTACTTCCAAGCCCAAGAGTCTCAGTCACTCTTTTGGATGATTCTACCTGAGTTTTCAAACTTCCAGCTCTGCCACCCAGCATCACTGCTCTAAGGCACCGTGAGATCAAAAGCGAAAGTGGTGGTACTATTAGCCAACATTCATTGGGCTGTCACTAAGTCTTGGGCACTATGTGCATTGTGTGAAACTTAGAGCTATCCCATGAAATTTGTATGCCCGGGTGAGAGGCTCAGGAGCAGCCACTTGTAAAGTACTGTTATTGAGGCCTCTGGGTCTTACCTTTCTGAAAGAATTCAATCCAGAGGCTCAGAAGGTTAAGTAGAACTGTATTTAGCAAAGCAAAGCACGGACTCCAAAGAGAGACTGGAGTAGGCTGTCCCAGAGCAGAGAAGAGTAGCCGGAGGGCTCTAAGTTGTGAGTTTAGAAGATACCTGTATGAACTTTTATGAGATGGGTGGTGTAGTCATAACGTGAGATGTCTCAAAATATAGTTAATCAGATCTCCCTTTTAGGATATCTCCCATGCTCTTCTAGAAAAGTCTGTGGAGATGATGGGGAGGAAAAAACCCACAATGCAAGCGATACTGTGCTTTTCATAATCTTTTTAGAATGCAGACCCTTCATAAGTATACGTGGGTGGCCATTGGGAATGTAGCCTGTGCTTTCCTTTTTGACTTGATCAGAACCTAACTTGAGCTTCAGAGATGCCCAACCCCAGAGGGGCATCCCGACCCCCCTGGAGACACAGCTACTAAGATACTTACAATGTTGCCTCAGTGACCTCTGTAGCTCCTGCCCACCTGGCATCAGTGGGACTCAGCCCTGCTCCTTCATCTGCAGGAGCTGCAGGAACTGGAGAGGAAGCTGGAGGAGCGGCTGGTGCAGCAGGAAGCAGCTGAGCAGCAGCAGGTCCTGGAGAGCTGGCAGCGGTGGGCAGCTGATGGACCCGGACTGCGTGAACCTGGGGAGATGGATCCTGAAAGGCAGGTCTCTGCCATGCTGCGGCAGGCCCTGAACAAGGGCCAGAAGCTCCTGGAACAGCAACAGCAGAGGTAGGTGGGTGGTTTACACTCTGAGTGGGGTGGGGTGGGGTCTTCTGGCCTGAGGGACCTGGCCTCTCACTTTCCTGCCTTAGATGCCATCCCCATACTCCACTCAAACTGCTATTGTTGAAGGATGCTAGCTTTCTTCTCTGATTTATGTTTTTTTTTTTAAATACCATTGAGGTTTGCTAACAATATTTTTTACTTTTTAAAAACATTTTTAAAATTTTGAGTATGTGTGCATGTATGTGCCTTTGTACATGTGTGGAAGTCAGAGAACAACTTTCAGGAGTCACTTCTCTGCTTCTGCCATGTGGGTCCTGGGGATTGAACTTGGGTCTTCAGGCTTAGTGGCAAGTGCCTTTACCTGCTAAGCCACCATCTCAATAGGCCCTTTTCAACTTCTTATTTTTGAATAATTCTAAGATTACAAAAAGTTGTAAGCTTATATTATAATTATATTGTATTAGAGAGAGGTCCCACCTGTCCCTACCTAGCTTCCCCACCTGGTAACGTCTCACACTGTCGTGGCACAGCGTCAAAGCCAGGGGACAGCGCCAGCATAGGAAGGGCTCTGTTCAGATTCCACTGAGCTGCAGAATTTCAGACCCTGCTTCTGTAGAGCCACAAAATAGACTCCAACCTTGTTTGTTCTTTACTCCTTCACAATTCACGACAGAAAATTGGCTTTGCCTGCAGCATTCAGTGCTCCTGCAGAAACACCACTTCCTGTGGCTCTCTAAGCCCCCAGTGTGACTACGGTATCTGTGTGTGAAATAGCAGACGTAAACTGTGTACAGCACACATCGACTGGCTTTTAGAAGTCCACAAATTACCTGGAGGAAGCACTCCACTTGGTTTCAGGGTGGGGAGATTACAGTGATTCTGGGTTTGTTTCCTGGGTAAACTCAACATCAAAGTGCAGGTAGATAGATTGCATGGAATTAATTGACAAAGGGGCTGAGTGTCCCTCAGGGAGGCAAGGAACACAGAGGTGTTGATTTATCTAGGAGCTTTTAATTTTTTTTTATTATTTTTGTCACGTTCTCCTGCTCCCTGCAGTAATCTGCAGGAGTCTGGGGTTGGGTTGAGTTGTGCTTGCACAAGCCTTGGGTTGTGATAGGCACAGGGACTGTGAGGCTGATCAGTGCCCTCACTTTTGACACAGAGTTTATAGCAGGTCTCTTGTAGCAAGGTGACAGCTGGCCTTGCTACCAAAGTAGTGCTGTCTGTGGCCATCTGTGGACGGCGACTGTGGCTCTGCAGGTGTGGACCTCAGGTGCTGGTCTCTGTGGTCCTAGTCAGGAGGAGCAAGGTGAGTTTTCAGAGCAGGGTCACAGAGCACCCAAGAGCCACAGAACAGTTTTCATTCATCCACTCCTCTATCAGCCTCCTGTGCTCTGTGGGAAGTGGTCCAGCTGAGGAGGGGGAAGGGCAGCTCTTCCTCCTTCCCGAAGCTCTCACACCCTCCTGTCAGCTCCCTCTGGCTGGGCTGGACCTCTGGATTTTCTCTTCTCTAGGGTGAGAGAGGAGCGGCAGAACAGTGCGGTGCTGGAAGATTCTCTGGAAAGCGTGGAGGCTGACACCATGGCCAGTCTGTGTAGCCAGGTGAGAGGACCTGTCCCTATCCGTGGACATTTTCCCGCTCTCAGAACCATTATCTTCCCTATGTCAGATGGGGATGGCTCAGCTGCGGGTTCATGATCAGCACAGGTCCAACGGGAATGTTAATGATGACAGCCATGGTGTTAAACCTCTCTGTCCCCGGGACAAGACAAAGTCCCCTTACTGCCAACATGTCCTGTTTATAGTGGGGCTTGAGATGGCTGTGTCTGGCTGGTGTCGACAGACATCTTTCTTGTCCGTGTTCAGCGATTCTCTAATAGCCACAGTTCCTCCCCACAGCAGAGCAGGTAGCGTGGACTCTCCATCTCTTCCTCTCTTCACTCTGCCCACTCATGAACTTTTCCACACACAGATCAGGTGCTGGCAGGCCTGACGTCAGACTCTCCACACCCCTGCCTGGCTTTGCTGGACACTGAAATCTCCACCCCACCTCACCCTACCTTCTAGGTGTTGCCATGCAAAATCCTAGGGAGGGGCTCTGATTGGCCAGGGACCAATAATGGCCTCCCTGCAACTGAGAGGAGAGGCTTTTATTTGGGTCTTGGTGGCACTTGGAGAAGCCTTCACTCTGATGTTGTTGTTGGTTGAGGGCAGAGCATCACTCAAACTTAAACTCATGGCAACTCCTGCCTCACCTCCTGAGTGCTGGGGTTATAGTGATGAGCCCCCACACTGGGCAAAGCCCAGCTTACTGTGTCCTCAGCAAACCCTTTGTACCAGTATTGGTATACAGATGAGGAATTTGAAGCATTAAAAGAAATAAAGGTATGACCCAAGAACTTAGCATTTGGCTCAGTGGGGCAGGGATACAGCCAAAGGTTTGAGGGATGCGGAGTTGGCACATTTTTAAGATTTTTATTTTGAAATCATTTTGGCATGTTAGGGTATAGAAAGTTACACCATCCACTTTTTGTTTCTTGTTTCCTTGGGCTTGCCTGGGACTACATCAAATCTGGTATGAAATGTTCTCGTGGCTCTCTGTCCTGTTATTGCAGCAGATTTCCTGTAGCCACAAGGATGCAGAATTGTCCAACGCAGCTGAGACATTCCTGCATGTCATTTCACAGCCACTGCCACACCACCATCCCCAACCCTAGCAGCCATGGCCCGTTCTCCATTTTCCTCCATGTTCAGCTGAGGTGCTACATTG
The DNA here is from genome assembly GCA_004026605.1 of Ondatra zibethicus. NCBI lineage: Eukaryota > Metazoa > Chordata > Mammalia > Rodentia > Cricetidae > Ondatra > Ondatra zibethicus. The sequence goes on from PVIU01003259.1 coordinate 56,447, forward strand.
TATGGGATTGCACAGCCTGCTTCCGTGGGGACAGGCCATTTCTACCCATCATGCAATTCTTGAGCTCAGCAGCCCTTCTTTTTTATTCAGTGGAGCAGTGTCTCTAATCATCCACTGGTGTAGGGACACTCAGCTACTCCCAGAGCTTGGACTGTCCCCAGAGCCTCCCAGAAGTGGAGCAGAAGATGGAGAAATATTCCTGACTGCCATGATGCAGGCTGAGGCTCCTGGGCCGTGGTTCTGGCTTGCTCAAGTGAGCTAACTTGGAAGGGGTGGGTGAGCTGTTAGAGATATTGTGGGTGCCAAGGCTGCTGACCACAGACATTTTTTGACAGTTTTGTGAATTCAGAATGTTTTCCAGGCTGAGCCACTGAAATATTTATTGTCCCAGGACAACAAAATCCTTGAGAATGTCATGAATTAGATATTGCTACCTGGCAGGTTAGAGAGAGCCAAGGCTTTTTAGTTCTCCCCTTTTGTGTCCCCGTAGGGACTGAGGCTGGTGTCATACCTCTCAAAGATGGCAATGGTGCCAGGGAACATGCTACTCCGACTCCTGAGTGTGGTGCTTCCAGCGGCTTCACAGCCTCAGCTACTGTCCCTGCTGGACACAGTCAGCGAAAAGCACTCAGACCACACAGCAGAGAATGAGAGCAGCAGGGAGCAGGCTGAGCAGAGCAAGAGGAGGTGAGCACCGGGTGGGAGGTTATCTGTGAAAGCCGGCTTTGACGAGGTAAGGAGCAGGGGGAGAAGAACGCCATAGACCTTCCCAGCAGGCCCTCACTGGTCAGAGCGCAAGCGGTAGTAGACCTGAGTAGTTGGTCCACCACTTTCTACTTTAGCATCAACTTCAAGTGAGTTTTCAGAACATAGATTTCTCTAGGGCCCTCAGAATACTTATTATGTATACCGTTAAGAAGATGCCAAAAGTGCATAGAGAGGAAAAGAAGAAAGTGTTCATGTTAGCATTTGTTTACATTTCTTCCTTTGCAACATGTTCTCTGCTGTGTTTTGTGGATGTATGTATATATGTGTGTATGTTGGTGTGTATTGAGGTATGTTTGTGTGTGTGTGTGTGCTTGCTTATATGCATGTATATTTTGCCTTGAGTAGTGTGAACAGGCTGTTCTTCATCAATTGGTAATGGGTTATGTCCTGATAAATAGGTTATACATTGAAGTTATCATCAGTGGAGAAAGTGGTTAACTTGTCTTAAGTGTCCAGTGTCTGGGCCCGGCTGCAGGGCTCCCTGCAGAGTGTCTCCCATGGTTCATAGGAAAGGCTGCCTCTCCTGCAGCCTGTACCCCAGAGGTGCCTAGAGAAGACCCAAGTTCAAATTTCCAAGAACCGTTTCTGTTGAATGCCTGTTGCCTTCTCACCAGAGTGAATGTGAGTGTAACCATCTGAGGTCAGGGTAGACAGGCTTGTGCCAGGCTTCAGGGAGTATGCCGTGTGCTCATCCTCACTGCCTGCTTTCCTGACCTTGGAGCAGAGCAGGGTCCTTTACTCCTGCCCAGTTCTTGTGCCACTAAAGCTGCATTTCCTGATGTTCTTATGAGGTTAAACATTATGCCTCTCACTGACATTCTCCAAGATAGTATGTTGGTGACTGTGCAATATGTCACCAACAGTGTGGCATAATGTGTGCTACTTTTCCCTGCTCTGGAATGTGCAGTTGGGGCCCATTTCCCTATCATCACAGACCTACCCACAAGGGCTTTCCTTTTGAGTTATGGTCCAGGTCTGAATTGAGTCAGGAAAAGCTTCTTAAAAGATGAGCCTGGGAGCCTTGTCTTTTTCACCAAGTCTGAAAACGCTGTGTTCCATTCCTGGAATGGAAGGGGAGAGCCAACTCCTGCAAAGTTGTTCTCTGACCTCCATATGCACCCCATAAAGTGTGCACGTGCGCGCGCGCGCGCACACACACACACACACACACACACACACATGCACGCACACACACACACTAAGTAAGGAAAAGCAGGAAGCATGGTGTAAAGGCAGGAGGTATGAGGCACTCTTAGCAATGCCATTGGAGACTAGAGTCTATGTGAACCAGATCATGAGTAAATAGGTTGAAAATTGTGGACCATTCAGCCCCAACCTCAACCAGGATCCTTAGGCAGCTTGGATGGGCCCCTGGCAGCTAGGAAGCTACTGACATGGCCCAAGTGTGCCGGAGCAGTTGTCCCGAGGGACATTTCTTTCCTGATAGAAGGAGCAGTTTCTTCTCTTCAGTCATAGCCTTTGATTCAAAGGCTTAAGCTTGCAGAAGACTAAAAGAGTAGGCTATAGTGAGAGGAGTCGGAGTAAGGAAGGTGGGGCCAGGGTGGAGTCTCAGGGGCTAGAAGAGCTAGCTGTCTTAGTGCCTGTGGATCCTGCACGGTTATCCAAGGCAGATTTGAGAGAGACCAGCAGAGTGGGTTGTGAGTATAGCAAGAAGGCTGGGTATGGATATAGCTGGAGTACTGGGTGTGGTCAGAAGCCTACTGTACGTTTTGGTGACTGGGTGTGGATGTGATCAGAAGACTGGGCATGAGTGTGGCCTTGGCTCCCAATTCCTCCAGAGCTCTAGTCTCTAGACACTCTATTCTGAAGCATCTTATCTCCAAGGCTGTGAGGGGTTGACAGCCTGGGCTGGGCCCTGAAAAACTCAGAGAGCTTTCAGGAGAAGAACGTGTATGTCTCTCTCTTTGCCCAGCTCCTGGTCAGGCCCTGGGGATGGAGCAGTCTTGGGGACCTGGTGCCTGGCCATCACGTCAGCTAAGAGTCTTGGGCTTTAAGTAATAGAAGCTGACAACTAGGAGAGAGCAGGTGTTCTGAGGGGCAAGTGGGATCCAGAGAAGCCCCAGTGTCCATTGCAGGAAGGGCAGCCATAAGTATGCCCTTTTCTGCCCATGAGGTAATGGATTCCTAAGAGCAACTGTCCCCATCCTAGCTGAGTATTTGGGAGCCACAGTGACAGGCCTCTTCAGCTCTGTGCTATCCTGTGCTGTCTAGAACCCAAGGCTCACAACAACTCTGCCTCAGTCTGTCTTCGTCACACTGGAGTTGCATAGCCAGGTGGCCTCCGACTCTCTTCCTGGCTATCTCCCAAGCTTCCATGTTTGTATTCCTGCATCCACAGCACACCTTCCAGCTCTGAGTGTCTCCCTGAGTCTATAGCACTAGGATTCTGTGGAACACAAGAGAAAATCCCATGTGCATTGAGTGTGAACCCCGGGGACAGGGGACATGGGAGTCAGTGCATACTTTTAAACATCCCACAAGACTCCCTTCCTTACACAGTTTGCCTCTGCCTGATTGATGTTGCCTGTCACCGCCTGTGATCCCCTCCAGGCAGGCATTACCTATGGACCAGGCTTGAGATCGAGACTCAGTGAATCTCTCAGGGCTCTGAGTGGCAGCCAGAGGCCACCTGAAGGGTTTTGGGAATCAGATTTAATTCATTTTAAAGTCTAACCCCTCTTCCTGTATCAGGAAGCACCAGGGTTGGTGGCAAGCTTTGGACAGTAGACTGAGAGCAGATCTGGTGAGTCAAGGATCGGAGAGGATGCTCTGGGCCCGTCAGAAGAAGGAGAGGTGAGGAGTCTGGGCAGGGTAGGGCTGGGGGAGGGGGTTGCTGGGGCATGGCAAATTGCCAGGGAGGGGATGGGAAGGTGGGAAAGTCCTTTCCCAGAAGACAACACACCTTTGTTCTTGGTCTCAGTTTAAAAACTGAAGACAAGGCTGTAGGTCTCAGTAGGAGAATGTTCTCCTAACATGTATTAGCGTTTTAATTACTGTATTTATTTTAGCTAATAGCAGGTTTTAATGAGATATAATTAGAAAAAGAATAAATTCCTTAGAGTTCCTTAGACTTTACTGTTCCCAAAGCCCTTTTAATTCTTGTTATCCTGAGCCTTCCAGAAAGTGGAGATGCTAAAACCGAAGTTTAAGGAGGTCCAATGCAGAGGCCCAAGACTGCAACGGGGGTGGGGGTGGGGGTGGGGAGTAGTGGTCATGGGCTTGGGGCTGTCAAGCTCACCCTAAACTTGAGTGAACTCCCAGGCTTGCCTCTTCCCACCTAGTGCCTGTCTCTCTTGACTGTGATCTTTATATACTTAGATCTCAGAGGAAAAGGAGGGGCAGACCATTTCTCATAGCCACAGAACAAGGGTCTCCCATGGTTCCAAATAGAGAAGATCAGAAAAATAGCACATTAGGTGGCACATAGTGGCTTTAAAAAGTGACAGTCCCGGGGCTGGAGAGATGGCTCAGAGGTTAAGAGCATTACCTGCTCTTCCAAAGGTCCTGAGTTCAATTCCCAGCAACCACATGGTGGCTCACTACCATCTCTAATGGGGTCTGGTGCCCTCTTTTGGCCTGTAGGCATACACACAGACAGAATATTGTATACATAATAAATAAATAAATATTTTTTAAAAAAATCCTCGTTAGTACAGTGGTGAAAAAAAAAAAGTGACAGTCTCAGACTGGGGCCTGAGCTCATTTAGTAAGGAGCCTGCATGCAGGCATGAGTACCTGAGTTCAGATCCCAACCTCCCTAGTAAAATGCCAGGCAAGGGTCTAGAGTCCCAGTACTGGGGAGGCAGGGACAAGAGGATTGCTGGAGCTCCCTGGCCAGCCATCCTAGCCAATTGGTGAGTTCCTCCTTCAATATTTAATTGGGGCTGGCTTACAGTTTCAGAGTGTCAGTCCAATATCATCGTGGCGGGGAGCATGGCAGCGTGTAGGCAGACATGGTGCTGGAGTAGCTCAAAGAGCTACATCCGCAGGCAACAGGAAGTCAACTGACAGTCACACTGAGGGAAACCAGCAAAAGAGACCTCAAAGCCCGCCCCCACAGTGACACACTTCCTCCAACAGTGCCACACACACCTCCCAATAGTGCTACTCCCTTTGGGAGCCATTTTCTTTCAAACTACCACAATTGGATATCAGAATACAGTACCCAAGAAATGAGGATATTGGGCAGGAGAAATCAATCCACATCCAGACTAGAAACAGCATTGGATTTGCTTGGTTATAAGGTGTCCTCCTTGCACCGATGCTGCGCTGTGCTGATGGTATAGAATGGATACCAATCATAAGAGACCTTGGTCTAGTCTCCAGCAACAGTGTCAGAGAGAACTGATTCCCAGGCTCCAGGAAATGTGATGTCAGTGGAGCTGAACCTGCACAGTACCTCAGGTAGGGCCAGGAGCCTCCAAGGTGGACCCTATTGACACAGCCTTACACTGAACTGCTTGGAGTCAGGGGAGAGTTCTGTGGCTTTAAGGTCACATGTGATTTCCAGGAGCGGTTATAATGGCGTTAGTGGCATCCAGGGCTTCAGGGACAGGATTCCAGCAGACCTGTCATGGGGGAGTTCCTAAGTCTGATGCATTCTGTCTCAGATGCATTCTACCCAACCCCTTGCAGTTGCCTGGAGCCTGCTTCCAGGCTGAGGGCTGTGGATTTTTAAGAGTTTAACGGGGAGCTGGTAGGTGAGTAGTGGAGACAGAGGGAACGCTGCCTGTTTCCATGGTGTAAATATTCTCGGGCAACAAGCTAACAGTGTGCAATGGCCTCACAAGACTTCTGAACATTTCCCACTATAAGCCAGTGAGGGTGCCCAGCAGTATATCTCACTGGTGTAGGAGGTCCTTCTGTATTTGTATTGCTTTCATTGGTTGAATAAAGAGACTGCCTTGGCCTTTTGATAGGGCAGCCCTTAGGTGGGCATAGTAGACAGAACAGAATGCTGGGAAGAAGGGAAGTGTAGCAGACACAATGAATCTCTGGCCTGAGATGGATGTAGGTTAGAATCTTCCCGGTATGCCACGACCCCTTGGTGATACATAGATTACTAGATATGGGTTAAAGCAAGATGTGAGAGTTAGCCAAGAAAAGGCTAGATATAATGGGCCAGGCAGTGTTTTAAATGAATACAGTTTCTGTGTAATTATTTCAGGTATAAGCTAGGCGGGCACCGGGAATGCAGCGGGAGCTAGGCGTCCAGGACCAAAAGCAGACCCGCTCCTCATTACTATACCTCACTATTGATTTCATCTGATTTTAGAGACAACCAGTGACCAGAGGGGAGAAAAGGCTTTTAAATGGTACTTGGGTCTGGAGAAATGGCTTAGTGGTAGAGCTGCTTGGTGCTTGTGGTGGATTGAATAATGGCCCCATAGGATCATAGGTTTGAGTGTTTCATCACCAGGGAGTGGCATTGTAAGATTTTTTTTTAAAATAACAATTGTCGTAGTCATGGTGTCTCCTCACAGCAATAGAACAATGACTAAAATTATAGCTCTTGACAGGGTTGCAGTTTGGTTCCCAGCACCCACATTGAACAGTTCACAACAGATGGTTACTCCGGCTCCTGGAGATCCTTCACCCTTTCCTGGCCTCTGGGGGCAGTGCACAAACATGCTACATAGAGACACACAAACAAACATTAACCCTTAAAAATAAAATAAAATAAAACGATGCTTATTTGGGGTATCAGGACTGGAGAAGTGTCAGAACACTAAGGAGGGCCAGAATGGGCTCAAAATACAGAATCTAACTCTCTCTTTTCTCGGCAGCATATTGAAGAAGGTGTACGCTCCTGTCCAGGAGAGGGTGACGTTCCCTGGGAAAGGAAGCTGGCCACACCTGTCCCTAGAGCCCATTGGGGAACTGGCGCCCATGCCCATCACAGGGGCGGACACCATGGACATATTAAACACGGGAGAGAAGATCTTTGTATTCAGGAGCCCAAAGGAGCCTGAGATTGCTTTGCGTGTTCCTCCCAGGAGGAAGAAGAACTTCCTGAACGCCAAGAAGGCCAGCAGGGCCTTAGGCTTGGACTGACTCAAGGGGAAGCAGCAGGGAGTGTCTCAAGCTGGGTGCATCTTTTTTCCAGTCCCACTTGGGTTGGTCTGTCTATACCATACAGCTCGCAATATACACAGGCTTGCAGCATAGACACAGTGCCACGGACATTGGCTCTCCAGTGCTCAGTGACTCTTGTCCCCTGAGTTTCTGTTTGGTCCACTCTCTTTTGTTCCACAGGAACATCTTTATTGCTGGTCCACATGACCAAGATCTAGAAGGGACCCATTTCCCCCCACCTTCCTCACACAGAATGCTGCCTATTGCTGGGATGGGTCCCCACCAGTTTATGTGAGGAAGGTGCAGTTCTCTGTCGTTACAATGTGTATTATATATCCTGATTTTCATAAAGGGAACTTTTTAAATGAATGTTTATAGTGGACCTTGTTTTTGCTTTGTGTGGGGATGATTTGTAGTTGGTTTTGTCTATATTTTGGCTCCCCGTAGTGGGCTCCAACAGAAAGACCCACTGTCCTACAGAGGCCCAAATGTGCCAGCCCTTGTATTACCAGTTCAAGATAGAGTTGTTTTTCTCATTTTATAGTGAGAACATTCAGGAGAAGTAAGGCCCTATAGCTGATAAGTTGTAGAACCAGGCTTCATGGTCTGTGACCTGAGCCTTGGTCCATTCTCTGGGCCTTGGTCCATGGACATGTTCAGGGCTTGTCTTAGAGATGGTTTCTATTGCTGTGAAGAGATACCAAGACCACAGCAACTCTTATAAAGGACAACATTTCATTGGGATGGAAGCTTGCCCTTCAGAGGTTCAGTCCATTATCATCACGGTGGGACATAGTGGCATCCAGGCAGATGTGGTGCAGCAACAGGAAGTGAACTGAGGGTCACACTGAGTGAAGCTTGAGCAAAGGAGACCTCAAGGCCCACCCTCACAGTGACACACTTCCTCCAACAAAGCCACGCCTACTCCAACAAAGCTACACTTCCTAATAGTGCCATTCCCTATGAGCTTATAGGGACCAATTACAAATTACAAATTCAAATGCCACAGAACTCTATCTCTGCAGATATTGAAAGGTCACCTCCAGCCCTCACAGGTCCCCCCGCCCCAGGCTCACAAAAGTTGTCAGGCCTGTGATGTCTCCTCGGGGCAGGAAGTGAATAAGAAGAGAATCCCATAACCAGCAAGGGGAAGAACAGGCCACTGCTGGAGCTTCTAAACTGCAGCCATGCCCCTTCTCTCTCCAGCTTCCTTTTAAGGACCTCTTCTTACTCAATACTGATATCCCAGTAGCAAGGTACCATCCTCAGGAGCCAGTCAACCACATCACTCCATTGGTAGAGACACAAAGGGAGCCTTTTGTATCCCAGACAGGGTTGGAGAGGGCTGACTTTCTCATGGGAGATCCAGCGGGTAGAACATAGACCGGCAGAATGATTTTACATTTGGTGGTACTGAGGTTCAGGAGTAATCGTGATCTCACCCACTACCCTGTATCTGGAGTTGTCCATGCTGTGAGCCACTGGGCATCTGTGAGACCGCACCCAGTGATGGCAGGGTTAGGGGAAGCTGCGGTCCTTTCTGCATTCTCTGAGGGTCAGAATCCCTTCCCCGAGCCCAACTGTTCAAAGCAAATCCAAGACTTTGTACAGTTCCACTGTCAGTATTTCATTCTGTTCCTTTAAAATAAAGGGGCCTTATTTTTATTTTTAAACCTTCAGCATAGTGCACGTCAATGATTAACCCTTGGGAAAACAAAATTTTACCGAGAAGAAATTCAATTCAAATGCCCTAATGGCTGAGCTTTAAATGAAACTTTATTAGCCATAATAAAGTAGGTGTCAGATATCTACTCAAAATGTTACTTAGTTCCCTAAGGTAGCTAGACAAAGACCATGGGGTAGGTGTGTGTGTGTGTGTGTGTGTGTGTGTGAGAGAGAGAGAGAGAGAGAGAGAGAGAGAGAGAGACAGACAGACAGACAGACAGACAGACAGACAGACTGTGTGTGAGAGGGAGACTATGTGTGCACACATTTTTCTCTCAGAGCAGAAAAATGGTACATGGATAATGTTTCATGATTATAAATACCAGGAAGCACAGCATTTTCTAGATACAGACATGCTAATACTGCTAATAGAAGTAGATAAACAAATGCAGTTGTGGGGCCCTAGCTCAAGGACCAAGTACAGCCCCCAAAGCCACGGAACTCAGCCCCTTCCATAAAGCGGTATTGAATCTGCACACACTTGAACTCCTGTCTAGATGACTTATGATGTCTAACTCAATGAAGCATGCTGAACATCATTCTGAGACTGCTATTTAGGAAATAGTGACAAGAAAAAACCTCACACATTCAATATAAACTCAATTAAAATTAATTTAAAATCCACGCTTGATCAAATTCCTAGATACAGAAGCTCAGGCTATCGAGGGTGGACTGTAGGTACTTCTTGGGAAAAGACATGAGGCATGGGGACAGCTAGGGTGGGAGGTGTCTTCCGTCATAGTCTCTCAAGACTGGGACACAGTGCAATTACTGGTTTAGTGCTTACCTTTCTGTATGAGGTATTGGGTTCCATCTTCAGTATGGCCCAAGAGATAAGAGGGGACAAATGCCACTCCATCATTTTTCTGTAAGCATGGTACATGTGCTGCTTTATTCAATGCCCCTCTAGGCCTCAGTGTTCAGAGTCCAAGTTCTGGTTCATTGCTGATTCTGACATCAAAGGAGTGTCTGACCCAAAGCTTATAATTTCACCTCCCATGACCTTAACGTCCTTGTTCATCAATTCAAATACACTGAGTGGCTAGACTTTAAATAAAACTTTATTAGCTATAATGAAGTAGATACCAAGTATCTACTTAAAATGGTGTTGTATTCCAAACTGAGAGACTTGGAGACTGTGTCACCAATGGTACAACATCTGAAAAACTGTAAGTGCTTTAAATCAGTGCACAAAGAAGCTCTGAGGCAGAGGGGTTACTGAGGTGGCCACTGTCCAGAGACAGGCCTGAATTAGGGCTTTGCATGCCTCTGTGATGGGTTATGGGGCCCTGAATGAACATCTCCACCCTTCATCGTTGAGGCTCAAACTGGCCCTCTGAGGACAGACTGCTGTGAGATGCTGACAAAATGCCACCTCCTGGTACCTGCCACACACTAATGCCTATGGGTCAGTAGTCAGAGGCTTCCTGGATATAGAATTGATAGACTGGTGCTGACAGTATTGTAACAAGTATAATATTACATGTTAGTTTTATCATTGCTGCCTAGCTTTTTAGTTATGCTGATGAGTAAAGGCACACAAAGCTTTGGTAAATAGTAAGTTAAAAGAGAGCAGATGAAATGGCAATCTTGCTGGGCCTTCAGTCAATGTCTGTTTGGGGAAGACAGGAAAGGAGGAAGAAAGACACGCCACCTCTTAAAGGTTCCTCCACACCCTAACAGCACCAACATACGGGCCCCCAGCTGACCTTCAAGATCCAAACTATACTGTCTCCAATGTCGTTTTCTGATTATGCAAAAGAACTCTCTAGTTTCCTCGTTAGAAAAGTGGGGGGTGGGGCGAGATGCCAGGAGCCTCCCAAGAGGAATGATCTGCTCCCTCGCTCCTGCTTTTAATTTGGCTGTGCGGTTTTGAAGGTCAGTTAATACCATATTCCCAATTGTTGCCTACAGTCAAACCTCCTGGGGGCGTGGATAAGGAATGCATAATGAAATGGAGTTATAGTCCCAGATTAAATTAACGCCAACCTCAGGAAACCTTGAAGATGGAGGGCTGGCCTCATCCTTTCACGGTAGGCCCAATGTTTGACAACTTCTGGGAGCACGATGCAGTATTTGCACTGTCTCTCTCTAACATCTTCATTTGCATTTCTGGCCACAGTCCTGGTCTCCTCATGGCCAGGCATGCCCATGCAATCCAGTGGCCTCTTTGCCACTTTTTGTTTAAACCCCAGTGATTTCAGAATGTCTCCCTTCTCCCCAGCTGACATTTGAGTTCCTGTGTGGGGGAAACGTAGGTTCCTGGTTCCAGAGGTACAGCATTTGCATGCCTGGTTTCCTGTGACTAGCCATCATCTCTGCCGTTTGTGTCCCCTTACCCTGGCCTTGCAGCCCAGACTTCCCTTTGGCTGAGCACAGGGCACGTGCTATGCAGGGGAGAGCTGGACTCCAGCACTGCCTCCAGGACACCTGAGTAGACAGACCCCCTTTGCAGTCACTGTACCCCTAGCCCCAGGGCTCAGGTATGAGTTCCCCCAGAATACCTGGCAATCTCATGCCTATACACACACATACACGGACTGGCCCAGTGTGGGCTGTGTATGCAAGCACTCCTAGAACACGCTCTGGTCTGTGTCTTTCCTGCTCCTCTCTCCTTCCCAAACCTGGCGTTCTTTGCTGTTTTTATTGAGACTATTGTTGTCAGCTATGTGCCATCGTGTACTGGTTGCTGCCGCCTGTGTAAATGAGTGGGCGGTAGGCAGGGAAGCAGTACAGGGAGACCCTGGTTGGCCCAGGATTTTACCAGCCTCAGCAAGGTGACTATGAGTGCTTCTTATGATGTCTGGTGGAGCTTTAGGTGGCATACACATGGTTGGATTGTTGGAAAATAAGAACTTGCCTATAAATTTGTCCTTGATGTAGCTTAGTGATATTGCACACAGAACTCAGCCCTTGGAACCTCATTCCCATAATTCCAAGCTGGGACTCCATCACAACTCAGGAGAATAAATACATAACTCTCGTTGGAGATCCCCCGGAGCCAACTGCTCACCCTCTTTATGTGATGAGGATCCCAGCTTTAGGTGGAGAACCCAGTTCTCATCCTGTGGGCTCACCTATGAACTCATAGTCTTTGTACAATATTTAATCAGTGTGCCTCTGAAAGGACCGGAATCGGCACAGGACACACCAAGACCAAGTTCTCACTCAGCACAAAGGAGAGTTATTTGCCCTGGAGAAACAAAGAGCAAGGAATAAGAGACAAAGATAGGAGATAGAGGAAGGGGGATGGAGGGAAAAGGAAGCAGTGTTTCTCCATGGCTTCTGCTTCAGGTTCCTGCCTACTTCCTTTGATGATGGACTGTGATGTGGAAATGTAAGCTCCCTATGGTTTACTCAGCCTGCTTCTTAAAGCTACCAGGACCACCTACCCAAGGATGACACCATCCACAGTGAGCTAGGCCCACCCACATCTATCATTAAGTGAGAAAATGCATCACAGGCTTGAGCACAAGCCTAGGGTGGCAGCATTTTCTTGATGGTGGTTCCTTCCTCCCAAACGACTCTAGCTTGTGTCAAGTTGACATAAAACAGCCAGCACAGCAGACTGCTAAGGAAACTGATTACTTTGTAGGGAAGTGAGGGAAGGGTAAAGGGAGCTCTTTTTTCCACATCAGTGTTTCTGGGATGTCCTAGGAAGTGGTTCAGAGCCTGGGAATGTTTTTATCTGTCGAGTTCAATTTTATAGATTTTTTCGGTGGAGTAGAGCAGTGTGCAGCATGCTGCCAATCACTCCCCACCATGAATCCAGAATCTTCCTGAGTCATTCGCTCAGTGATCCTGGAGCACAGAGGATTCCTAGTCTGGCTGGAGGGAAGCAAGCCTCCAGGCCTGTGTAAGCACTGAACATGGCTCCCGGAATCTGCCTGGATGCTCCCCTTGTCCTCATGTAATTCCTCTCTCGCGATGTCTCACAGCTCTCTGCTGAGCATTAAGGGTGCCCTCTGAGGTTCCCAGCACTCTGCCTGCCATTTCTGGCCAACCTATGCTCCATGAGGTCTGACCAGGTCCCTCCCTTGCAGAAGGGTCTGGGAAGTCTCTCTTGGAAGATGGTGGCTCAGTTGTAGGCTTGATCCATGGACTCTCCTTCCTCATGGTTGCTGTCCTTGCCTCAGGTTCAGGATCTTCATGCTGTATTATTTGTCTGTGCAGCTGAAGTGTCCCGGGTGGGAGGGTAGCCTTACCCTTGCTGCTATAACCTGCTTGGAGCCGTTTTCACTTGTGTTTCTCTTTTCTCAGCACTCAGGTCTTTCTCTTCTTGAACTGTGTAGTCTTTTCTTCGCTCATTTCTCTCTCCAGGGTTTTCTTCGTCCCATCATCTTGGAAAACTCATGGCGACTTCTATATCTGGAACAACAGCTCTTTGTGATTATGAGATCAAAATCCAGCATATTTCTCCAGAATAATCACTGTCATTTTAATTTTTATGTTTTTGCCATCCAAATGTTTTAATTTTATGATAAAATGCTTTACCTTACTGCTTCTAAATTATTAAGTGCATTTCTTTAAAACAAACAAACAGAAGTCTTCTTATGAAGTGGGAACCAGGCAGCGCAAGCATCACTGGGGCGGGGCACTGAGGTTCCCACAACTAAGAAACTGTCAAGAGCCACATTTGTTTGGAGAATGATATCTTAGAAACATATTTGCAAGGATTTCAGCTTGAAACGCTGTGTTGCTACAGTTATGTAAGTGAACCCTGCATGCTCATCTCGGTACTGAAAGACTCCGTGAGAATCAACCCCAAGCTCAGGACCTTGCTAAGGCCTGAGAGGTTGATTACTCTGTGTGCTACTGGCCATACATAAGATTCACAACATAGGGTTTGGGGCGCATAATGAAATGATTACTATAGTTGGTCAAATTAGCACATGCATGTTGTGTGTGTGTGTGTGTGGATGTGTGTATATGCACATGTGTGTCATGTAGGCTTCTCTTCTTGCCAATCTCCCATCTACAATGTAATCTCATTAACCTACTCAGTGGGCGGACCTCACAGGAACTGCACTCCGTGGGAAAGCCCACAGAATCTTGCTCAGGTTCCAAGGTCCTTCAGACTTTTGTGGGTGGCTAACTCTTATCTGTACATGGAAGCACCACAGAGTTAGTTATATTATGGGCAGCTTTGGAAGCTGACTGTCCACCCCAGCACCTCCATGAGATAGGGTTACATTTTGTTATACTATAGATAAAGACAGGAAGTTGGTATAGATATATAGACCTCAAAAGCAAAAGGCTTTTAAAAAGGGTTCATCGGTTCCCCCAGTCCCATACCCACCAGGCCACCATGCATCCTAGAGAAGTTCTGAAAGACATAGTTCCAGCCAATGTTTTCCATTCAAGGAGACAGGCTGACATAATTCTTAATTCAGCCTCCCAACTTGCTATGTAAGCATTTATTGAGCACCTACTGTGTTTCTAGCCCCAGCTTGGTGTAGATGCTTAAGATGGGTTCTGCAGCACAGTGGGATTGAGAAGAAGGGGACACAGCCATCTAAGGGGCACTAATTGGGTACTGAACATTGTTAAAGTCACTGCTAATGCCAGTAGTAAGATTTTTTTTTGTTCTTATTGGGAGTGTTCCTTCTCGTATTTTTTTTCCTGCAAATAAGCAAATAAGCAAAGATCAGGGTGATTTAGTTCTCCAGTTGGCAACCACTGAACTCTCCTTCACGGCTCTGGCTGCTTTGAGCAAAAGGATTTTCCATCAAATCACCCGTCAGATGACCCTTATACCAGTAGCTGTCACCTTGAATACTGGACAGACACCTTGGGGGAATCTACACAATAGACTTATGGCACTTTCTCTGCAGCTATTCCCACCAGATCAGAGGCCACTAGTGTACCATAGAGACCAGGTGCACTTTCCTTGTGACCTGGCAGAATGGCCACTATGATTGGTGCAAATATAAACCTTCATTTGCATGTTTGCTGTTCGGGATGCAAATGCTCTTTCTCCAGCTGTACAGCGGGCTGTTCAGCTCACTCAGCTGCCCTCCTGTGCTGCCTTCCCTAGTGTTGCTATACATGACCCCATCAAAGACTTTAGAGTGGTCTTTGATTGCCTATTTTCAGTAGAACTGGTTGAGGTGGTCATATGGAGCAGCAGAGGCAGCCTAGAGAGCTGATCTATGATGGACTAGCATGCTGAGCCACGGAAGTGATGTGTGGTCCTGGAGAGCAGCTAGCGGGTGGAGCCACAGAAAGGGTAGCCCAATGTGGAGGCAGTTGCCTCCCAAGCTGTGACCCCTGAAAGTCAGCTACAGCAGCACAGGGCCATTGAACAGTCTGAAAGTACAATGTGGGTAGGAAATGAGGGAGATGGCGATGCTATGGGTCTGAGACCACTCAGAGATTCACCATGACCTTGAATACATTTTAATACGAAGAGGCTTTTTATTTAGGTACTGGAGTCCAGCATGGGGCCAGGACTGCATGTGAGAGCACCTCCAAAATGCAGCCCCTAGCCATATCGGCCCAGGGCTTATAAAGACAAAACCCCAAAGATTACACGTCTTCGGCCTACTTGTAGGCAGGGTCTTATTTGAACATCTATGCCTTGCAGTTGTCCCAGTCATCTTTTGAAGCACAGTAAGCAAGTTAGATTTCAATATCAGAAATAGAAGTTAGTCTTATGGCCTACTATCTTGCTAGAACAGTAAATTTTACAAAATCAGTCAATGTAAGATATCTTCAACATCTGGGTGAAAAGGGGAATGGGCAGCTAGGGAGAATCCTGTGCAAGCTAGGGAGACTCCTGTGCAAGCTAGGAGCTTCAATGTTAGAGGCAGTTTTTGCTTTATGGTCTCTCAAACATAGTAAGTCTAAACTTTAAATGTAATGTTAACCATCACGATGAAGATAAGGAGTGAAGACAGATGCTAAAAAGAAATCCCACACTAGTTCAGAATTAAGTATAATAAATGGTTATTTATTTAGGAGTAGACTCATAGATCACAGTCCTCTGCTCGAATGGGGAACAGCAACCCAATCCAGCAGCCCGAAGAGAGAGACAGAGTGCACGCTTTACATCAGCATTTATAGTATAAGAGGCCACGCCCAAGTGAGCGGGTGACTTAAAGGCTACTGGCTGAAGGATTTCCTCCAGCAAAGGAAAAGATGAGATGGGGTCCTAGGCTAAAACTGGAAGATGTCAGAGGGAGCTGGAGGAGTTTTAGAAAGCTGTCAGGTCCTTGGTGTCAACCCCAGACGCTTTAATACTGGCCATGCTCAGAGATGTCTGTCTGGGAGGCAGGGGGGAATTCTCGGGCCCTCTGTGGGAGCACTGCAAGTGGGGAGGGCATTTCTCCTTGCACAGATAGAAGTCATGCAACTTTTGAAGCAGTCTGGTTTGTGAGTTTATCACAATAAAATGTGCCTGGATGGGGATGCTGATGACCAAATCACCAATGACTACAGGTATAGTGCCAGTGCCATCACCTAGACAAACAGCAGTGACAGCAGCGTGAAGCAGTGACACCTCAGGGACAGCAACCGCAGCTGCAGCAGCAGAGCAATGACCACGAGCAACTATTGAGAGTAGCAAGGACCACAAACACAGAAGCAGAAAACACATCAGCCTGGACAGCCACAGGGACAGCACTCCACCAGTTATCACAGATAAAGACAGCAGCATCAGCAGCTACAATAAGGGTTGCAAGATCAGTAACCACAGCACCAGCAACAACAGTGCCCCCCCAGCCCCCTCAAAAGTGATTCTCCCCAGCAGTAGCAGAACCCCTCAGCAGCAGAGAGCTTCCAGCTCCAGTCGACAAGGCCACCAGCCTTCCTCCACTGCCACTGTAATCTCCACAGCAAAGTCTATGAAAGATTTGCTCCCTGGGCTCACGCTTTAATGCTCACCTTTCATTATCTCAGCTAGCCTCTGCATTAGTTACTTGTTGCTCTGATAAAACTCTATGACCCAAAGCCACTTAGAGAAAGAATTGCTTTTGACTTCTGGTTCCAGGAGGGGAGTCCATAATGGCAGGGGAAGCTCTGACCCTAAGAGCTGGAGCCGGAAGCTGAGAGAGCAGATCTTCATCTACAAACAAGAGGAGAGGGTGAATTAGAGAGGCTTTGAACTCTTAAAGCCCACCCCCAGTGATGTATTTCCGCCTGCAAGTCCGCACTACCTCCCCAAACAGCAACGCCTACGCCTACGGGAACAAGGTCGAGGGCAACATTTCTCATTCAAACCCTCCAAGACCCTTCTGGAATAAAGGAGAGACTGGATGAGTTTATACCCACAGGATATTCATCATTCAGTAAAAACAACTGGAAAAGTTAGGCAGTTTTGGCTTGATCCTAGTTAGGGTTTCTGTGATTAATAAAACACTGACCAGAAACAACTTGGGGGATAAAGTGCATATTTGGCTTATGGGCTATAGTTTGTCATGTAGGGAAATCAGGGCAGGAGTTCAAGGCAGCAACCTGGAGCAGAGAATGTGGAGGAAGGTGGCTGCCATAAGGTCACTGTTCTTACTTGCTCAGATTTCTTTCTTATACCAGCCAGGATCAGCAGCCCAGGGGTGGCACTGTGCACAGTGGCCTGGTCCCCCCACAACAGTCATCAATTAAGGAAGTCCCCGCACAGAACCTGCCTATAGGCCATTCTGATGGAGGCCTTTTCTCAGCTGAGGTGCTCAGGTGACTCTAGTGTGTGTCAAGTGGACACAGCACCAACCAGCACAGGGCTCTAACCCAGGCATTTTGACTATCTGAGTATCCCCAGGAAAGTCCTTTAACTTCCCTGTATTTCAAGTATTTTAATCTTGCAATGACAAAGTAATATGAATTCTATCTGTCCCCAAGGACTCTGTGAGGCAATGAGGAGACATTTGTAGGCTCCAGGGGAGTCACTTGGGTGGGAAAATGTCTTGTTAGACATTCTCCTCTCTCATCATGAGGTTGCTCTCAGGAGCCATCAGCAAAGCTTGGAAGTGTGAGAAAGGGGCCTTTTATCCTGTAGGCTTGTCATCTCCAGTTTCTTACTGATGTCAGGCTCTGTTTTCTCGGGTAAGATAAAAAAGAAAGCAATAAAAGAAACCCTTCACAAGACAAGACTATCTAAAGAATTGCTCCTGGTTCCTGACCTATTCTCAGGAGCCTCTGTATGATAGGAAGATGGAAGAACGGGAGAGTGGGCTTGTTTGTAGTGCTTTGTTTGTCTGTAGACCTGGTGAGGCTCCAAGGGCAATCCCAGAGCTGGCTGTCCATCTGCCATTCCGTGTTGACGTGGGTGACTCTGGATATGAAGATGGCATCTGGCCTTTGAGAAGTGGAATACTGGAGAACATTCCATGGGTGTCATACTCTTTTATTCTGCTGCATATAACACAGAGTTTGTAAGTTTTAAGGGCTAAAGGTTTACTTTGGTTTTTTGTTCTGGAGGTCTTAGGTCAAGGGCAAACAACTGATGATGACTTTCATGCTGTTGGATTTCCCAAGTGGTGCAAGGCATGGCATGTGGCTGCACACCAGCTTGTGTAGCTGAGGCTTGGAACATGCTGTGTAGTTCAGGTTGGCCTTAGGTTTGAGATCTTTCTGCCTCAGACTTCCAAGGACTGGCCTCTCTCCCCTTCGTTCCTAATGTCTATAGCTCTTCAGTTTGTAAGTATGTCTGTGCAACATGTGTGCTCTTGCTGTCTGCTGCAGCCAGAAGAGGGTATCGATCCCATGGAACTGAAGTTACAAATGGTTGTGAGCCACCATGTGGGTACTGAGAATCGAACCCAGGTCTTCTGTAAGAGCAGCCAATGCTCTTAAACATGGAGCCACCTCTCCAGTCTCCCTTTCTTTTCTTGAAAAGCTACCAATACTCAACCACAGAACCCACCTCAATTTAATCCCCATCACCACCCAGAGGCCCCACCCCTAAACACCACAGGACTAAGTTTCCTCCCTCTACATGCCTCTCAAAGGGATTCAGTTTCCAAAATACTCAGCGGATCTAAGCCACAGTGATGAGGCAGGTGGAGAGCATGGCAGAAGCAAAGCTTCGACAACAGCATACGTCTGTGATAATAGGTGGCTCTGCCCTCCCTCTCCAGGGACACCTGGTAGGCATTAGATTGAGAACATGATCTTTTCTCCATGGGCTTTATGAAGTTAAGACTGTCTGGGTTGTCTCCCTGATGTACTTTTATTATCATTTACACCATCAGGCCTCTCCCCATTAGCCACACTCTCCTAGAAGAAGAGCCCGCGCTAAGGGTTCTGTGCACATAGTCGACTTGAGAAGTGTTCCGAGAATGGGCCAGCAGGGAGTGTATGAGCATTGTGGGGAAAGACACTGAGCAGGTGTGTGACAGCAGGTGCTGGCCAGTCTCCTCTGGTCTTGAAGCTTGTATAGGGCAGGGGTGACATCTCCAACTTTGTGTCACCCAAAGAAGAGGTGTTGGGCTAGTCTATTCCTATACCATTCAGCTTTTGGAGATCAGTATGTAAGCAGGCTGTAGCTGAGGCAGGAGGCTGCCATTCCAGACCAGTATCTTGCGAATAATTGATCATCATGAAGGCCCCACATGGACATGGTCAAAGCTAAGCAGCACTGGGTGTGACCAAATACCTGTGGGAAATGCTTTAAAGGAAGAAGGATTTGCCTTGGCTCACAGTTTTAGGGTCCAGTCTATCATGGCAGGATAGGCGTGGTAGCTGAGGCATATGGAGACTGGTCACATTGTGTCCACAGTCAGAAAATAGAGAGATGAATGTTGGCACTCAGCTTGCTTTCTTGTTTTTCCTTTTTTGTTGTTGTTTGTTTTTCGAGGAAAGGTTTCTCTGTGTAGCCCTGGCTGTCCTGGAACTTACTCTATTAACCAGGCTGGCCTCGAACTCAAAGAGATCTATCTGCTTCTGCCTCCTGAGTGCTGGGATTAAAGGTGTGTGCCACCACTACCTGGCTTGTTTTTCCATTTTTATTAAGTGCACAACACTAACAAAGGTTAGTGCTGCCCATATGCAGCACGGGTTGTTCATCCTCAGTTAAACCAATCTGGAAACTGCTTCCCAGACATACCCAGAGGCATCTCCTAGGTGATTCTAAAGCCAGTCCTACTGACAATGAAGCTGAACCCTTGAAGTGGTCCTGAATGGGATGTCATAAAACAAAGGGGGAGTGGTCCTGAATGGGATGAAATTAAACAAAGGGGAAAGTTCCTTTGGCACCACAATACGCCCTCTAGGTGTGCTTTTACAGTTACACATATGTGCATAATTTTGGATATCATTTACTATTTTCTTCATGTTGAAGCACAACAGGTGCCGCCCACTTGCCCTATGGGTCATCCCCTCCCCTCTTCCGTCGTTCCTTAGTCCTCTTGACTTCGTGTCAACTGTGCATTGACCGGAGGAAAGACTGATTATAAATAGAAAACAATTTAAGTTTCAAGCTTCTCAGGCTCCTTGAACCTAATCTTGAACTTGCCACGTGTCCTCAATTCTTTAAAGGGGTCCCTTGTTAACTCTGGTGCCTCCTCATTTAGATCTGACCCCAAGAACTTCACTGTATTGTTGCAATTGTCCCCATAAGATGAATGGCCATGGCAAGAGGTGGGAATGAGCTTTGCTCCTTCCCTCGAGGTGGCTCCCAGCATCCCTTGGTGGGAACAGAGGTGACTGGCACTTTGCCAGCCCAGCTTCTCTTTTTCTTTAATCCCTTTTTATCAGCTGCACCCCCATTTGCTTATGACGCAGAAGGAGAACTTCTGCACTTGGTATGTGGCTTGGTTCTAAAAGTTTTAAGCCAGGGGAAGTGTTGGTGGCATTGTTTCTGTGAATGGGATCACTTATTGAACCCAGCGAGCAGCTTCGGGCTACCCAGGGAGGAGCGACTATGGCTGTGGTGTGAGAAGGGATCTAGGGGCCTGATTCTCTGCCTCAGCAGCTGTAGGCCCTTCACACAGCATCCCTCTTCTTTGTGCCTCAGGGTCTTCCTTTATGAAGTGGGGGCCCTGACTACCCCCCTCATTAAGCTGTGGCCAGGAGCACTGTATAGCAAGCACTCAGCACACCTCATGGCTAGTAGTAAACTCAGGGTTCTTTTGGGCCTCTGTTTCCTGGTCAGACTTGCTTGGTCCTTTTCTGGTGGGTCTTTGTGGTTTCTTTCCCTTATCCCTTCAGGCTTTTATGGGATTTTTTTTTTAATTTGGACAATATATTTTTAATTTCCAGAAGCCCTTTCCATTCTCCCGCTGTTTTAGGGTGGCTTGTTCTGTGGCTTAATAGCTGCAATATCTTCTCCAACAGTCATAGGAAGTGAACTGAGTCTTCTAGAGTTCCCCATTCATCTCCCAATTGCTCTATGTCTTTGGGGTGCTCTGCCTGGCGTCCCTGCTTGGGGCTATCAGTTTCCCTCAGTGTGTGTTGGTCCACACACGCACTTCAGCTTTACTGGGCCAAGCTGAGGAGCACAGGGCCTCCGTAACTTGTTGTCTGAGTGCGTTTGGTCTTTGGGCTTCCCCCTCAAATGAAAAACTGGCTGAGTTTTGTGTCATGGAATGGCAACTTTCAGGCTGGGACAGATTGTCAGGTTGGGACAGCCAGCCAGCCAGAGTAATGCTTCTCTTTGTGGAAGCTCTGATAATGCCTACCATTAGGAACCTTGTCTCAACCCCCACACCTCTTTGTTTGCTTTAGAGAGTAGAACTCCAATTTTGATTTTGTACAAAATGAAACGAGGGATGAGGGTAGATGGAATAAAGGTGAGTGGGTGGGAGTCCTCATCTTCTGTGGACAGATTTTCAGAGGCTTTTGAGATGGCTTTAGATTTATCAAAGGGCTTCAGATGTTGCATTAAAATTCCCTAATGCCATTCCCTCACCTCCCCCAGGGTGAGCTTCTTACATAGCCATGGCATGCATGTCAAATGAAGCAACTCACTTTAGCAAATTACTGTTCACTGAACTAGGAACGTGTTCATCTGGTGACCGTTCTTTGTTCTGTGGTGCCACCAGCTGTCTCATCCTTAGCAGTCACTTCTCCCAGATCTCTGGCAATTCATAAGCAGTACCCATTTTCCTTTCTTCCATGACCTTAGTACTTTGGGTGAATAAAGTTCATGTATTTTGTAGAATGTTCCTTAGTTGAAATGTTCCCATGGCTCCTCCTTCCATCCTTCTCTCCCTTCTCCCCTCCCTTCCTCTTTCATTCTGGCAGGGTCTAACTATATAGCCCTGGCTACCCTGGAACTCACAGAGATCCACCTACCTCTTTTGAGTAGGTGGAATTGAAAGTGTGAGCCACCGTGCCAGGTGTGCGTGTGTATGTGTGCGTGTGTGTAATAAAGGTTAGTCATTAATACAACAAGAAAGTTTCCCCATGCTAGCTCTGTCTGCCCCTTATACTCACCTATCCCTCCATGGTGAGATAGGGCTTTCTCTTCTAATGGGTCAGGACTTGGACCATCAATGGAGTTTCTGTTCTCAGCAGCTGGGATTCTAGGCTCATACCTAGAGTTTGCTGGTGCCAAAGTTAAGTTCTGGGAAGGATAGAGACTTTGCTAGGACTTGGGTTCTGTGTTTCCCGCTTCTGCTTGACCATTGGAGCAGGTTTCCAGATGCTTATTAATGATATAGACATTTGGATGCCTATTTTGCTACTGTTTCCCAAGCTTCCTTGAGAATCTGCTGTGGCTGGGTTGGAGACAGATGGGAAAAGCTGAGCAGTAAGATGAAATTTGGTTTCTCTTGATCCTCATCAAATTCTGCTAGAGACCTCCCCAGCTCTATCCTTAATTACTAAGTGCTGGCTCAGGATAGACGTGTGTGTCCAGGCTGCTGTAACATAACGTCACAGACTGGGTGGCTTGGGAAGAAGAGAAGATTGTTTGCCATGGCTCTGAGAACTGAGGAGTCCAAGACCAAGGCTGATTCAGTGTGTGAAGACCCACTTCCTGCTTCATGTGCAGGCTTCTCCTCATGCCTTCACAGAGGAGAAGGGACAAGCCTCCTCTGGCCTTTTTAATCTTATTCTTGAAGGCTCTGCCCTCACTACCTCCTGTCATGTGAGGGACTTTTCCTGTGGGGAGAATTCTTTTCTTTCATAGGGAGATGGCATTTGAATTTATAATTCAATGGCCCGAGGGTGTTTTCTAGACTGAGTGCTGCAAAAGTTTCCTGGGTCAACTGGGAAATGTTTCAGTTTTCTGGGACAAAGGTCTCTGTCAAAAGGACTTGGGGTTGACACTGTAGGGAGAAAGCAACCTTAGATCACACAGACACCAGCAGGGTGGCCTGCTAGGTGGAGAGCAGAGGCTCTAGGTCTACTACTCTAGGCTACTGCGATGTGGTACCTCCCCATTGTGATCTACGAGTTCTGGGTGCTTGTTAGCAGTGCAGAGTCTCAGGCCTCCGAGACGTGTGAACCTCGGACTTTCAGGTTTAAGGACCATCGCTGAGAAGCCCACAATGCCAAAATAGTGTCGCCTCACTGTCTAAAATGATGGTTCCCACATCCATCCAACTGGGTGAGTGAGGAGTCCACAAGTGCCGTAAGTGTTAGGAAGTAAACACCACACAGTCCTAGGAAGTTCCTGAAGCCTATGAGATTCAGGAGACCCTTCCTTTCCCGAGGTTAAGCAGTTAAGATTGCTAAAGAGAGGAGATTCTCCCATCTTCTGAGCAGACTGCAGCTGTACAGAGTGCTCTAAGACTACACAATTCATGAGTCATCACTCACGCTCTGCTGGGTTTTTGTGTCCCATAAGTAACCCTAATACACTCATTAGCTCACCAAATTGAACTTCGGTGGAATCATTTTTTTCAGTCAATGCTCTGTCTGGGCTGAGTAGATGTTTCTGTCTCCCCAGGCAGGTCTCACACAAAAGGAGGGATAATGCGCTTAATCTGATTGCTCATCTGCCAAAGTCATGCACTCTGGGAATGGAGGCTGGAAGAGAGAGAGGTGGAAACTCATGTGGAACTCAGGTCTCTTGAAGAGGTTTTTCTGAAAAGGGTCAGTCCCTGAAGACATGGAGGAGAGAAAGCCCTAGGAAGTGCAAGGGAGATAGAGGGTGGGTGGGGTGTTCTTGCCCAAAGCAAACCAAAGCAAATGCTACACAGGCAGTTTGTGTTGGGTTTCCCTATCCCATTCATTAAAAAGCTGTTGCTTTCCCCTTACCAAGCATGTTATGTGAAAGCTATGAGAATTTTCACAGAAGTTCACAGAGAAGAGCTATGCCTGACAGGGATTAGTGTTGCCATGGGTCCCAAGAGACTTGGCAGAGGTGGCACTGACCTCTGAGAAATGGTTGTGATGGCCCACACAGGTGAAAGCAGAAAGTCATTCTAGTGGAGAGGATGGAAGTCACAAATCCCATAAACATCGAAGACACTGGCTCCTTATGTGCTTGAGGTCCAGGCGGCAATTCAAAGACACTAGAAAGCATGTTTGTCTATGTGCACCATAGTCTGGACTTCTAGCTCCAGGATAGATTCTTTATAAACACACAGTAATAATATAAATTATAGTCAAGTGGGGAGACCCTCTAAATCCCAGTTTGATCTGGGGGAAAGGTCAGTGTGTCATTGGTGTAGAACCCCACCTGCTGTAGTTTGAATCTTATGTCTCTGGACAGCTCGGGTTTACAGGCTTGGCCCTAGAATATTGGTATTTGGAGGGAGTGATACATTTAAGAGATGAGGTCTTGAGGGAGGACTTTCGGTCATTAGACATGCTTTTGTGGGACACGGTGGGACCCTGACCACTCATTACTCTTTCTGGTCCCTGGCTCCTGATGTAAGTCAGTCCACCACATGATCCTGCCACATGCTGCCACATGCCACAGACCTTAAAGAAAGAAGCCAAGAGAAACCTTTTCTTTTTCTAAGTTAGTTATCTCAGGCGTTTTGCTGCAGTGATAGAAAGCTGATTAACTCGCCCTTCACTCTATCTCTGCTTCTAATTAAATCCGAGCCCCTTATCTATAAAAAGGTCCATCCCACCCACCCTGGAAATAAGAGCAATGACTACAAGAAATGTCTGAGTGATTATTTATTCCAAACAAGGTACGTGGACTTACACAGAGCCAAGAAATCAGGGTTCCCCACCCTGCTACTTCCACCCCTGCCTCTCATTCATGAGCTCATCCCAACAAGAAATTGTAATACTTCCAGGTCACAGTGTAGAGAAGAGCAGCTGGGACATTGTGGAGGGCAGGAAGGGAAGACAGGGCCTGGAGACATGGAGTGGGCAGGAGATGGATGTGAGGAGACTCCGTTAAGGGGGTTGGGTGACAATGTTGTTATTTGAAGAAAAGTGTAAAACCTTACCATACATTAAAATTTCTCTCACGAAATGTAAGAGATGACACTGACATACGCAACTCACAGTGGATAAGTAGAAAATAGAAATGGACGTAAAAGCGAAAACAGTTGATCTCACCAGGGAAGTCCAGCCCTCAGAGGCTCCAGGTAGGAAAAGAAAACAAAATGTAAACTTGGAGGATCCTTGGTCCACAGAAACCAGACCTGCCTCATTGGCAAAACAAGAAAGTACCTCCAGTGGAGGAGGTGGGGGTTGATGATGATGAAGGAGATAATGAGGATGAAGGAGAAGATGATGCTGATGATGGGAAGATGAGGAGGAAGACGAGAGTGATGACAGGCTGTCAGTCATCCCTGGGTGACACATGGGATCTTTATCAAGGCCTGTAACAACTCTGAAAGGCCAACCTTCTCCTTCCTTGTAAATGAGGAAACAGCCCCTTGAACAATCACGTGACTTGCAGAGGTCTTCCAGTCTTGGCAATCGCTGCCAATTGTCTGCAAAGCCTCAGCTTTCTTTGCCTCAGCATCCTCAGCTCCAGCGTCAACTGATCCCTGGCCAGGTCATAAAATGCTTTGCTTCTTGAATGATCCTGCTTCCATGTACAACAGACTAAGCAGAGGCTTCATGGAGGCTCCATCTCCCCAGTCAGGCATCCTTTGAATTACAGCCTGACTGTCCTGTTGTATATCCCTGGGATGGAAAACCTGGAAGGACGGTGGGGACTGAGGTTCTGACGTAGGATGAGTCATCTCTGGGATCCCACAACACTCTGTGGGAGAGGGAAATGACCAGAGATGCACCTGAGTGCCGTCCAGCATGGGAACTGTGTGGTATGGCAAGAGCTGGTGATTGCTGAAATCCAAAGGTTGGGGTAGCCTTCCATGAGTCAGGGAGAAACACGCCTGCAACATGGAACCCCTGGGCTTGGTCTGTATGCCGCACCATTCCAGAAGACCAGGAAGCCTGTGGATAACTCTTCCTGGCTGCTTTGAGACCTGGGAGTACCATGGGAGGGGCAAACATGCCAGCTATTTATATTGGTGAAAGTACTATTTAACAAACGAGAATGGGCCAAATTGCAAACTTCTCATGGTTAAAATTGTTTTGGAGGGTAGGAAGACAGACACTTCAAAATGTTGAGATAGTTTACACGTATAAACACTTTTATCAATGCCCGAGAGTTTGGATGTCTGCAATCCAATCAGATCCTTACAACTTTGTGATTGAAGACAGGACAGAGAACTGTTTAACCCCTTGCACAGATGCAGAAAACTGAGTCACAGAGAAGGTGTGACTGGACCAACATCACACAGCCAATCAGTTGGAAACAGGGACCAGAACCCAGGCTCCCCAGATCTGAGTTCAGAGCTCTTTCTGCATCTGATATTTAAGGGGTGAGATGGGGACCAACAGGGTATAGAGGAAGGATTCTGGGTGTCAGGGCAGATAGGGTGCCATCTGGGCAGAAGAGCTTAGCTGCTGCAGCCCCGGGTGCATGGATGGGTCAGGATGTTGTTGTTTCGACCGTCCTGCAGCTTGCTTGAAACCTGGCTCCCTACTCGGCTTTCCAGGTCTGAGAGCTGGCCATCGTGGCCCTGCTGTCTCCTGAGCCTGCAACAAGCACAACACAGACCTGGTTAGCGATGGCCTTATAGGTGCAGCCACACACTTGCGAGAGACTCCTGATAGACAGCTGGATTCTGTCCTCCCCTCCCAGGAATGCACGGCTCTGTGGGAGTCCCCAGTGTCCCGCTTGGGTGTACCTGGTGAGTGACTGATTACACAGAGTCTCAGCTTCTCTCTCTATAAAATGGAGATGATAATTCCACCCTTACTAATTCCTGTGGTATTTATGAACCATCACAGATGTTCACAGCCAGTAGAGTTGGTTGGTGAACCCATACACCATTCATTCGGTTTATACCTGTGGATGGAGTAGTAGCCATACCTGGGGTAGCTATGCTGGCAAGCAAAGAAACCATCTTCTCTGTCCTCACAGAGCTTATATTAAAGAGGAGATGGGTAGTGGCCAAAACAAACCCCACAGACAAACATCTGAACAGCAAACACCCAGACTGACAAAACACTCCTAGAAAAGCCGTGCTGAGGGGCAGGAGCCTGAGCACTTCATTTCTTAACAGCTGGTCGCCTGCTACAGGTTGGAAGATGTCTGTGGCCTTCCCTTTTTTGTCTTCAAGTTCAGGTTCACTTACTATACCACAATTGCCACTTACCTGCGCGTAGTTCAAGCCAGAGGAGGAACAGAGTCATTCAAGGGGGTAGCAGAGAACCCAACTGAAACCTGGGCCCTAACCCTCTGAGTTGCCTTGGTGAAGCTGCTTAGCGTCTCGGAGACTCAGTTTCCTTAGCTAAAATGGGGTTTATGGTGTGCAGGAGGCAACAGGATCTTATAGGTGTGAGGAAAGTCACTAGTGTGGATCTGGAAGTAGTAATTCCTAATAGCCTGGCATGGTACATATCAGTAATTCCAGTCCACGGAAGATAAAGATAAGTTTGAGGCCAGTCTATAGTGCATCAGGGAAGTCAGGAATATATAGCAAGAGCTCATATTTTAAAATCCAAAAAGGGGCTGAGAAGATGGCCAGTCTCTAAAGTGTTTGCTCTGTAAGCTTGAGCTAGAGTGCCCACAAAAGACAGCTTGGCATCATGGTCATCTTTAGAGAGACAGAGACAGTCGATTCTGACTGCCCACCAACCTCTGACCTCCACATGCAGGTACGCACGCACACACGCACGCACACACACAAAAACCAAGGACAATGTCCACCTTATTTGAAAAAACATGGGCTCTTCAGGCTTCAGATGGAATTGGCTTGGTTTATAACATCATTTTCAAACAGGGCATAGCAGGCGATCACCCACCATGGTCTTCACTAAAATGAAAGTACTTTTGTAAAAGAAAAAAGTCCTGCCTGTGCCTATCATGTTCAGGGTACCACGAATGATCCCAAGACAAGAGCCCTAGAGTCTGCACCTCAGACAAACAACAGCTGGATGCTAGTGTGAGTGTGCCCAATAGATATGTGTACACCAACACTCAATGAATAACACTGTTACATAAGACAGTGACTTGGAAACCCCTGTCCCTTGCTCTTTCTCCATCTGCCAAACTGGAAACAGTGGGCTGTTCTTCTGGGATGCTCTGAAGCCTGTGCTTTCCCCACCACTTCTTCTATCTTTCCATCCACAAACACATCCCCCCACCTACCCATCCATCCTTCCATCCACCTATCCACTCATCCATCTATTAACAGATACATTCCCTCAAATCAAAAACCTGGTCATCAATCTGCACACCTACAAACACCTGATTTTTGACAAGCTAAAAATATAAAATGGAATAACGAAAGTATATTCAACAAATGGTGCTGATATAACTGGATATCAACATGTAGAAGAACGTAAATAGATCCATATTTATCACCATGCACAAAACTCAAGTCCAAATAGATCAAAGACCTCAACATAAAGCCAACCACAATGAATCTCAATGAAGAGAAAGTGGGAAGTACATTTGAACGCATTGGGACAGGAGACCACTTCCTAAATATAACCCCAGTAGCACAGACACTGAGAGAAACAATTAATAAATGGGACCTCCTGAAACTGAAAAGCTTCTGTAAAGCAAAGGACACGATCAGCAAGACAAAAACGGCAGCCTAAAAATTGGGAAAAGGTCTTCAACAAACCTACATTGGACAGAGGAATGATCTCTAAACTATACTCAAGAAACTTGACACCAAAAGAACAAATCATCCAATAAAAAACAGACCCAGAGAACTCTCAGCAAATGAATCTCAAAGGGCTGAAAGACACATAAGGAAATGATCAACATCCTTAGCCATCAGAGAAATGCAAATCAAAATAACTTCGAGATTCCATCTTACACCTGTCAGAATGGCCAAGATCAAAAACACTGATGACAACTTATGCTGGAGGGGTTGTGGGGTTAAGGGAGCACTCCTCCATTGCTGGTGGGAGTGCAAACTTGTACACCCACTTTGGATATCAGTATGGCAATTTCTCAGAAAATTAGGAAACAATCTACCTCGAGACCCAGCAATACCGCTGTTGGGTATATATCCAAAAGACGCTCAATCATACTACAAGAACATTATGCTCATAGAATCATGATTTGTAATAACCAGAACCTGGAAACAACCTAGATGCCCCTCAACTGAAAAATGGATAAAGAATATGTGGTACATTTACACAGTGGAGTACTACACAGAGGAAAAAAATCATGACATCATGAAATTTGCAGTCAGATGGATGGATCTAGAAAAAAACAAATTGAGTGAGGTAACCCAGACTCAGAAAGGCAAATATAATGTGTATTCACTCATAAGTGGCTTTTAGACATAAAACAAAGAAAAACCAGCCTATAATTCACAATCCCAGAGAAACTAGACAACAAAGAGAGACATACATGGAAGAATTTTCTTCTACATAGGAAGAAGAAAAAGAGAAGATCTACTGAGTAAATTGGGAGCATGGAGGTCACCAGAGAGGGTAGAAGGGGAGAGAGGAGGAAGGGATAGGAGTGGAGAAAAATATATAGCTTAATAAAAAAAAATTAAAAAACAAACAGATACATTCCCTACCCATTCAATTTTTAATCTGATTATCTGTATTCCTTATCTATGGTCACATTCATGTTCTGTACCATCCGTTTCTTCATCCATTCTGTCTGTCATCCAATCCGTGGTGCACTCCCACTTATATACCTACCTACCTATTCTCCATTCATACATCTACACATCCTCCACCCATTCACTCACCTTCCATCCGCCCATAGCAACATATCATATTGGCCCATCTAGTCTGTCTCTCCACTCATCCATTCATTATCTTCTCTATCTACAGTGATGTCCACTCGCCCCAAAATCTATCCAGGCATACATACATACATTATGCATACATCAACCATCTGTCTTCCATCATCCGTCCATGTATATCCCCTGTCCATCATCAATTCCTGCTCCCACAGACAACCCTCCATCCTTCTACCTGTCCATACTCTATTCTTCTCTTCATCTTACCCACTTGCCAGACTCTCAGTTGAAGGTGTCAGAGAGCAGGACAGAGAGTGAGCAGGGAACCCTCACTGTGAGGAACTGTCTTCTGGAATCTACGAACAGTGCATAGAGCTAAGACCACTACAGTGTCCTTAGCGCTCACTCACTTGCAAGCCTCGCCCACAACCCAGACATGCTTAACTGATGAGGAAATGAGAAGGGGTTGTACAGGCTTACAGACTGTACAGTGGGAAGATCTGAATGCTACCCGTGTAGATTGGCTGCCTGTCTATTTCACTGAATTTCTCAGCAAACTTGCCATCTTAACTATCCATGTTAGAGAATCACAAGCGATGGGTACAAATACTCTACATTCTGGCACTAAGTCATAGCACACCAAAGTCAGAAGGGCCCCAAATGCCAAACCCTTAGACCCAAGATTTTCAGATAGAGACACAACCTGTCCTGTTTCTCTACAGATCATACAAATGGACAGACTGACGACACACATCACCTCAAAGCAAAGTTGAAGTGATTAGGAGCTTACAGAGGGCGTGTGCTAAATCGAGTCATGGTTATCTGGCTGGAGATGGAGGGCAGAAAGCAAAGACTTGGTAACTCAAAACTCTTCAAGAATGCTCTTGCCTCCTCTGGAGAGCCCCAACCAGTCTCACCAAACCCTGGGTCCCCATATCAATAAGACTGCATCTGGGAGCCACTGAAGTCTTTGGGTGCAACTCCTTGGTGTTGAATTAAAGGTGAACTACCCACAGCCTTCTCGGGCTCTCCTCCATTCCTTCTTCCTGTAGTGAAAAGGAAAGGGGCAGAAAGGAGCTGAGAGCTGGTTGGGGCCACAAGGTGTTGGAGCGGAGCCCAAGATTCATATACAAGACTATTTTTGACCTTCCCAGCTGTGCTTTCTGGGCACAGTTCCTGGCAGAATTCTCTCTGGGTTCAGTGAGGCAGCCAAGCTTGAGTCTGTTGGAGGGCTATTTCTCCGGACAGGAAACATTTCTCTTGTCATCATTTCCAGCTAGCCTCAAGCACTAATCAGTCCTCTTCTCCAGCCCCCTTCTTGCTCAAAACAGCCCACAGGAAAGGCAGGCTATCTGCATTCGCCTTCGGTTCCCATTGTGTTCATGAGGTTTTAAGTCCAGATCTCTCTGGGAGTTACTCCCGGCCTCCTCCAGCTATTGCTGGTGGTGGGCATCCCTCAGTGTCTCCTGGCTATGGCAGTATCTCTATCTCCACTACCCTTTTCCAGAGAGGCTTCATGGTAACTCACCACAGAGGGCTGTCAGGTGCCAATCTATGGCTTCTTCCTCAGAAGCCTAGGTATAAGATAACAGCTAGTTAATCGGTGGAAAACGTCAAGTTCTCATGGGGAAGTTGCCAGTGTTCTGTGTGCTTGCTTCAGAGAATCCTACTACTATTCCATATTTTCCACACTTTCCCATTGATGTCTCAGCTTCTTTTCCTGTTGCTGTGATAAAACACTATGGCAAAAGGAATTGAATAGATTAAGGGTGTGTTGGGCTTAGTCACTGGCCAGAGCTTCAGGGGATTGGTGTGTCGATCCACAGTCAAGAAGGAGAGGGGTAAATGAAAGCTGTCTCTCAGCTCCCCTTATCCATTTATGTAATTTAGGAGCCCAGCCAAGGAATGGCGCCACCCATAGTGGGAGGACAGTCCCACCTAATTTAATAATATCAGTATAATCACAGCAGGCATGTTAAGAGACCCATCTACCAGATGATGCTAGAGCTCATCAAACTGACAGTTGAGATTATTTATTATACACACCATTGGGTTTCTTTCCTTGGAAAGCACATTTATGGCTCTAAATTGGCAAAAAAATATTAATAAGAGTCAGTGTGGGTTGTATCATAAAGAGGAATATGGGGCTGAGTCCCCCCAAAGCTGCATGGAATCTCAACTCCAAAATGTTTCAACATTAATTTCAGGCAAGAGTCTCCCTCCTTTCTCTCTCTCTCTCTCTCTCTCTCTCTCTCTCTCTCTCTCTCTCTCTCTCTCTCACACACACACACACACACACACACACACTGGGCTATGCTGAGCATTAATGCTGAAGCAGGTAGAGATGACTATAAAGAACCAGCCATGGCACCTGGCCTAGAACAGCTGGCACATCCTTTCTGATGGCTGTGTCTTCCTTATCCTGTACTGGTTGGGATGAGCATGCTGGGATCAGGTGCTCTCTTGACCATCATACTTTGATTTCCTGTGATGGAAACCTGAGTGTAATTGACATGGGTGCCAAGTTCTCAGAAAACTGCTGAGAACCTTCTGAGTTGCCTCTATCGCTACATGAAATTTCCTCCTGAAGTTTCAGGGCCCCTGAATTTATTTTTCCCAGCACAGTCTTGTTTTGGAGGGGCTGCCACTGTGGTTGGTGTTGCTAGGGATCCAGGAAGCCTGGCCCTGTCCTGCTTGTGTTCTGTGAGCACCCCTACCCTCAGCACACCATCCACAACTGCTGACTCCCAGACACCATTTGAGCAGGCTTCTTTTCTTAGTGTTTCATTAGCTGGTGATGGGGAATTAGAATGCCTGCAGGTGGACAGACTCTGCAGAGTCACTCCCAGACTCACATCCTCCCATGCCTTACCTGCCTAGGTGGTAGAGATTCCCATATGCCTCATCCCTTAACCCACCAAACAACAGCAATGACAGTTATCATAGCCCTGCTGAGCATCTTTGTCTGCTGGGCTCTGTGCCACAAACTATATCCTAAGGATTTTCTTACTTTACTATGCTGATGAGGAAACTCAGAGAGGCTAAGGACCTTTCCTCAAGATCCTCTGAGGGCTCCACATCCCTCTACATCCCAGCAGAGCCTACTTCTTTTGAGGATTAGACCCGAGCTTTTAACTCCAAATCTAGAAGCATACTTCCCTTCAGGGCCTGGGCACTGCTCCACTGTGCCCGCCCTTCCAGCACCAGGGTTGCTGTCACCCATTGTTGGTGGAGCTGGACCACCTTCTTTTAGGACCTTTAGTTCTTGGGGATGGGCTTATGGTGCGGGAGAATTGTCTGTATTCTGTCAATCATGATTTAAATAAACGCTGATTGGCCATTAGCCAGGATGTATAGGTGGACAACCAGACAGGAAGTAGTGGCAGAGCAAGGACAACAGGAGAATTCTGGAAAGTAGGAAGCTCTCTCGGCATTCCTGCCTGGACCACCGAAGAAGCAGGATGTGACCTGCCCTGCTGAGAAAGGTACTGAGCCATGTGGCTATCATAGATAAGACTAATGGGTTAATATAACTTAGAAGAACTAATACTAAGCCTGAGCTAATGGGCCAATCAGTTTATAACCTAATGCAGACTCTATGTGTGATTTTTCTTTGGGACCTAATGACTGTGGGACCTGGTGGGAGGACAGAAACCCCAAGCATGCCCCTCATGTTACAGGCTTAGTCTAGAGATGACAGGGCCCAGGTATGACTGCATTTCTGCTGGGGGCCTTGGTCTTGGGGGTCGGGCTCTGCCTGGGTGTAGCAAGGCGAACTTACTTCTCTCGATTGAATATGATAAACTCTTTCCGCACTGTCTCCAAACACTGCTGCAGATGTCCATTCTGTCAAAAAGCACAGAGAGGGGACTAATTGGCAGAGCACTGGCCAGGAGGATGTAGCAGAGGGACAGTAAGGGCAACTAGTTTATTTAAGTGGGAATTGTGGCCACTCGGGACTTAGAAACAAGCTCAGTGGCTGGGGCCAGCACCTGTGTCTACAGGCAAATGTGTTTCTTGGTTTTAAGTGGTAAAAATCATAGAAGCTAGTCTAGGATGAAACATGCCTGGTGCTTCTGAGTTTGGGATCCCTCACATTTGGATGCTACTCAAACCCACTTCAGGACGCAGAGGAGGAGATGTTCAGTTCAAGAATCGCACGCCAAGCCATCCTTCCAGGATCAGACTAACTCAGGATCATGGGCCTGTGACACTTCCAGGGGCTGACAAGATGGTTTCATTTATTTTAAAATTAGAGGACTAAAATAAGCATTTTGTATCCGAGGTTATGCTCACCTTTGTATTAAGGTAACTGCAAAAATTTTAAAAACCTATATTTTATAGGGGAAGGAGCTGTTGTAGACTGAGTTGTGCCTCTTCCCCCTCCCCCCAAAGGTATGTCCAGCCCCTCAGCCCTAGTATCTGAATATGACCTCATCTGAGATCAGATCTTCAAGTTAAGGTGAGCCAAGATGTCATGTGGGGGCTGAAACCAATGACCGGTGTCCTTGCATGGGGAGCACCCAGAGTCAGAGACCCAGAGAAAGGCCATGTTAAGATGGAGGAGAAGATGGAAGGATGGGCTGCCAGCCAGGGACTCCTAAGGGAGCCAGACAGCTGATGGTGTAATGGTTAGTGATACAAGAGAAAAGCAGTGAAGTAGTTAGTCAAAAAGGTCAGACTGCATGCATAAAATACTCACAGAGAAGTAGGGGAGTAAGCAGAGTGCTGTTGGCCTGGTGTGTGTGTGTGTGTCTGGTAGTTTTAAATGATGGTGTGGATGGTGAAACTGCTGATTTCATTGATTGAGAAAAAAAAAATCAATAAAGAGTCCCTTATCCCCAGAGTTTCGATTTCTGTTGTTGAGTGTGGAGGTGCCGGGTATGTGACAGGGATGGGTAGAACAATGTGACAGGACACAGAATAGCCTGCGAGACAAACCTCTGGACACACAACTGGATTAACTGGGGTGGGAAGAGCCACTCTAAATGTGGGTCATACCATCTCATGAGCTGGAACCCCACATGAATAAAAAGGAGGGAGTGAGCTGAGCACCAGCAACCCTCCCCACACCCACTGCCTCTCTGCTCCCTGACTGTGGATACACTGTGACCAGCTGCCTCAACCTCCTGCTGCCATGGTGATAAACTGTCACCGTGCAGCCTGAGCGGGGTGGTGGGTGTCCCCCTGCAGAACAGACCCTTCATAAAAGGTGCGCAGGGACAGAGGTGCCTTGTATTTTTCTTGGGGTTCTCAGTGTGGATGGTAAGAGTATGGGTACTCCCTCTAGTCTTCTTTGCATAGATTTTTCACTATAAGAGACCATTCACATGCTGGAGGCATTTCATTTACTTTAAAATAAAATAAAAGGTACAGTGAGCTCTCTGTGACCCCCAGAGCCAACCAATGGCAGTCTGAAAATGTGGGGAAACAAAATTTCCAGAGGCTTCCATAAAAACTAAACTTAAGATTTGAAGTGCATTGAGCAGCATGCAGAAATCCACAAGAATGAAGGGCAAGCGCGTCAGCCTCCTTAGCCCGACTTGTGTCACAGCTGAGTGTCACCATCCCTCACATGTACTTTCAGCGAGGCCTGCGCTGGTGAGTTCTGTGTTGAGCAGTGATGCCCAACCCCTGTGTGCACAGCATTTGCACTGTGTCAAGCGATGAAAGTGATCCTAAGGCAGTTTGAAGCATACAGAGGACGTGTCTGGGTTTTTACCCAGTACGACACCATTTTATACAAGGAGTGTGAGGATCTCTGGGCTCCTGGGGCCCCTGGCACTACTCCCCCAAGGACACAGAAGGAGGAAAGGGAAGGGTGAGCTGAAATATACCTTTGAATAGGAAGAAATCTTCCTCCACACCTCCCTTCTTCCCCCACAGAACCCCTCCCTGGAATCTCACCAGGGGACAGCTGTCCTTTGTACTGTCTCTGGACCTATGCTTGGCCAACCTCTTCTTTTTTTTGTGAAGCGGCTTGGATTCTAGAATCATTTCTTCAAGTTCAAACGTGGGGTCACAGTTCAGTCTCCCTTTCTGAAAGGAAATGGAAAGAAAAAGCATGGTTATTTCATCCATCCCTGGCTGAGCAACCTTTGCACACAGCCAGGCATCTTCACATTTGGCAATGACATTAGTTGGTACCCTGGGATGTCTTATGCTTCTCTCTGATGATGAATCAGTACAGGCCCAGCACATACACCATCCTTTTGAGACACAGTCCCAGTGTGTGTGTGGGTTACCACATCCTGTTAATTCCCTATGTCTAAATCAGTGGATCTCAACCTTCCTAACACTGTGACCCTTTAATACAGTTTCTCATGGTGTGGTGACTCCCAGCCATAAAATTATTTTTGTTGCACTTCATAACTGTAATTTTGATACTTTTATGAATCATAATGTAAATATCCATGTTTTCTGATGGTCTTAGATGACCCCTCTGAAAGTGCTGCTGGAATCCCAAAGGTATTGGAATCCACAGGTTGAGAACTACTGGTTTAAATCCTGTGACTGTTTATACATGTAATTTTAACTTATTTTTGCTAATTCTTTTAATTATAGACATACTCATGTCATTATTTTCCTTATTATGGTTTTCATAATTTAATTTAAATTCTAATT
Source organism: Ondatra zibethicus (assembly GCA_004026605.1). Lineage (NCBI taxonomy): Eukaryota > Metazoa > Chordata > Mammalia > Rodentia > Cricetidae > Ondatra > Ondatra zibethicus. The sequence goes on from PVIU01003259.1 coordinate 92,746, forward strand.
AAGGAACTTTTTAGATAGCCTTGGCTGAGACAGAGTCTCACTAAGCAGCACTGGCTGACCACAAACTCACAGTGCTCTACCTGCCTCTGCCTAAGCTCTATTTCTAATCAACATCTGTCCAGGTCCCTGTTCTGGTTCCCAGTTCCTTTCCACAGCTGGGGCTGTCCACACCCAGGCCAGGCCCTGATGCAGGCCTGGCGGTCCACCCATGCTAACTTATAGCCCTTGACCCTCTCACATCAGGGGTTCAAGACAGTCCTTGAGGGTTGGCATCTTGTGACCTACCCCTCGGCCATGCAACCCTGTGACTATGGCATGGACAGCTCTGCAGCCTCCCAGGGAATCTCAGCGCTGCAGTTCGTTGGTCCTGGGCAGGCATCCTCACTTCTGGGGACTCGGGCTGATGAGAAAGCGTGACTTCCAAAGAATTATCTCAGGGTTTCTAGAAAAGTACTTCAGTCTTTTCTGTTTTCAGTGTCCCCAGGCCTGTGAGGACATGGCTTGCTGTGACCTTGTTAAGAGGATCCAGGCCAGGTGCAGCCTCAAGGACAGGCAGCCTGGCCTCTGAGTGCTCACCCTCAGTTGGGTGACTCTAGATGACACATGACCTTTGCCCTGTGTTTACCCTTGTGTGAGATGCACAGCCTCAAAGGCTGTTGGGATTCACCGGAACACATAAGCTTCCAGTGGCTGCCCCTTCAAAAACAGATATTTTCTCAGCTGTATCACGATGAGCGTACCATCACAGGAATGCTAGCTTCAAACCTAAGTCACAATCTAGGGTTTGCTGAGCATACCAGTTTGGCCAGGTTGCTTTGCTGTGCTGTCTCAGACCTGGTCAGTGATGGTATACCCAGAGCATGGGAGGAAGACAGGATTTTGTAGACAGAACTGGAACAAATCCTGGCTCTTTCACCACAAGTCACTAAACCTTCATGAGCCTTACTTCTACAGCTGTAAGGTCAGGGTAATGAGGCTGACGTGAGCAAATGGGGGCGGACATTTGGGGCTGCACCCTGCCTTTCAGTGGGACCCGTACACACAATGGCCTCTGTTCTGTCGGACTCTGCACTGAGTTTCATGGGCCCGGGCTCTTCCCATTACCATTGACTTCTTGAACTTGGCTAAGAATCCCTTCCCTGTTGCACACACTTGACCTCAGCATGTGCTTTCTCCCAAGGAAAAGCTTGAATTCGGGCTCCAGTCTCTCCAGGGAGGCCCTGTTAGCCATTCATTCATCCAGTTCTGCTGGTCTCATCCCAGGTCATCTTGGGAAAATTACTTTACCTCCCCCACAATCCTTAGAAGACCCACCCTGAGGCTGCTGTGAAGCTCCGAGGAGCTAAAGCATGGGGAGCTCTAAGAACGATGCCGGCACGGAGAGCACGCTCATCCATGTTGGCTCTCATCACCCACGCATCCACAGTCACATGACCGGGGTGCACCAAGCCTCTATTGCCTTCTAAAGCATTAGCATGGGATTCCTGAGAAGTGGCCAGTGAGGATGGGCTCGGGAAGATGGCAGTCTCCCTGTGACCAGCCAGCATATGCGCTAATAGCCCTTGACACCTGTTTAGAGGGGCAGGAGAGGCCAGGAGGGCTCAGTAGCCTACGGGTTCACTGCGAGAAGCACACTGTGGGAATCCGGTCCAAATGTCTTGGATCTCAGTGAGCCATAAACCTGTTGGTGCCTTACTTCTGTGACCTTTGTGGAGTTCACCAGTCAGTGGCAGGAATCATGCTTAATACCAAGGTGGGGACCTGCTGAAGGCAGGTTATGACTCACATTGGGCACAAAGCCGGGCATCAGAGCCTTCTCGAACACTGCATCCCAGTTCATGTCAGCCATGTAGGCTGTATTCTGGATGTCACTGAGGCTGGACAGGCGGCTCTCGGGGTCCTTAGTCAGCAGCTGTGGTCAGAGGACAAAGACACTTCTGTGAATAATGTATCCCACCTGGGCGAGCATGGACTTGGAAGACAGAGTTTCACCAACACTTAGGGTGTCCTTGCAAGCCATGCTGGGCAGTGGCCTGCCCTGTCTGGGTTAGCTCCGGATTACTTAATTAGATACATTATGTTACGTTGCATTACATTACATTACTTTACATTAGCCAAATGTACTTGTAAAGCTAGGAGGGACTTCAAAGTCAGTTCTTTTCTCTAAGGCCACCTGGCAAGTGATTCTTGGGGAGTGACTAAGTTTTCAGCCTCCATGTCCCTCTTTGGGGCTCAGTCCCCTAGAAAGCAACTTCTCCCTGATGTTCACAAAAGCTTTGGTCAGAAAGAACAGGCAGCCCATCCGAGGACTTCTGCCTTGGTTTCATTGGAATGAGACAGAATTTTCCTCCATCAGTTACAAGGTGACCTCTGTGATCCAATTGAGTGGTCCACATTTAACATTTCTTGAAGGCCAGTTTCTGCTAATAGAGCTAGAGTGTAAAAACAGTTACAGAGGGGCTGGAGAGATGGCTCAGTGTTTAAAAGCATTGGCTGTTCTTGCAAAAGATCCCAGATTTGGTTCCCAGCACCCACATGGGAGCTTACAACTGTTAGTAACTGCAGTTCAAGGGACTCTGATACCCTCTTATCATCTCCATGGGCACCAGGCATGTATGTGGTACACATACATACAGACAGACAAAACACACAAAATAAATAAACAAAAGAGAACCAAACACAGCACAGGGCATTGCTTTGCATTATCTCTGTGTGTTTTTGTAGACACACATATGTGTAGATGTGTGTGCATGCATGTGTGTGCATGTGTATGTGGAGGCCAAAGGTTGCCATGTTCCTCAATTGTTCTCATTATTATTATTATTATTATTATTATTATTATTATTATTAATTAGTGACAGGGTCTCTGACTGAATCTAGAGCTTGGCCAGACTCCCTTCTGTCTCTACTTTCCAAGTGCAGCATACTGCTTCACCCAGACTTTTAGATGAGTGCTGGGGATCCAAACTTAAGAGTTCTATGCTTGCAAAGCAAGCGCTTTGCCAAATGAGCCATCTCCTCAGCTCCCACACTGTCTTCAGAACACTCTAGTTTATGAGATGCGAAGACTACTGGTCTAAACTGGACAGGGCAGGGCTTACCCCTGGGACTGCCACCTACAGGGAATGGCTAATGGCCTGGTGACCTCCTGAGAATAGCCCTTCTCCTCACTTTGGGGCAGGAGTGGTGGCAGCTCCCTCACTTCCGGCACAGGGCCAGGGTGAGGCCCAACAGGGTTGGTAAGGACTTAGCATGTGCGAAAGAGGAGTGTGCCTCTCGGTGCCAACAAGAAAGGCTCCTTTTCCCATTGGTACTTCTCTCCCAGGTGTCAACCGTCGTTGCTGAAACATCCCAACTATACACACTGAGTGATCAGGACCACAGCACATGAGAGATGTCTGTCCAGGACCATGCCTATCAATGTGCCCTGTGTTTAGGGACTTCCCTAAAGCAGTGGGTACAGACTTAAACAGGCTCTTCTTGGATGGCATCTGGGAGTGCAGTGTTGAGAAGAACTGTCCCAAGAGCAAGCTGATGCCCCTGTGTGTGCCGGGGCCCAAACTTCTGACTCTCTGGATTTGCTGAGGGCCCAGGCATTGGCAGTGTGGAAATCTTTTACATGCCCCCAGCGATGAGTCAGGGTTAAGAGCAACCAACTGCGGGCACCCATTTAAAGTAATTTAACTAAATAGCAATTCACCATGATGTTATAACTGTGTTGGGACTGAGAGATGAGATCCGAAGTTAGGACAGTGTGCTGGTTAATATTGCCAACTGAGTAGGGTCTAGAATCACCCAGAATAAAAGCCAAGGGGCGTGTCTGTGAGGGAAGTTCTAGACTGGGTTAATTGAGATAGGAAGACCCACACTGAATGTGGGTGGCAGCACCTCAACAACTAAGGTCCTGGACTGAATAAAAAGGGGGAGTTGAGCACCAGCATCATTTATCTCTACTTTCTGGCTGGGGATACAGTGTGACCAGCTGGCCCACACCACTGCCGCCATGATTTCCCCACCATGATGGACTGTGCCCATGAACTGCGAGCCAAAATAAGCCTTCCCTTCCTCAAGTGGCTCTTGCCAGGCATTTTGTCACAGTAATGACAAAAATGACTAACACGGACGTCTTTGGTATTAACCCCTTCTCTGCCTTGTGACATCTCTGTGGTGTAGACTAAATCAGTTTGTTTCATCAAGTCCTGGCTTTCTTGTCTCTCCTGTTGGGCTAGTGACCCTGGTCTGCTGTCATTATCAGCTTGTGGGGATGAAAAGGGAGCAGTGTGTGGACCAGGACACACAGACCTCCCGCAGAGCTTCTACTATCGACATCATTCTAGGGAAAATTGCTGTGCCTATCATATGCAATACTCCTTTCTTTGCACCTGGGGACTGGAGGGGAACCTCAGAAGGGGACACCTGGATCTCCTGACTGCTGAACTGAAGAGGCCTTGGAGTCACCGGAAGTGAGCCAAGATCGATAGCTGCCCAAGTCTCTCTGTCTCTCTCAGAAGGCCTGGGTTGTGCCTTTCTGTCAGGGGTGCAGGTGGCAAGTGAAGCTGATGCTTTGGGAGCACAGACTGCACTTGGGGACCCCGCATTCATTCTCCTAGCAACAGTTCCCACCACAGGAGCTCCTAAGGTGCAGCAGACCGGCAGCCACACGCAGTAGCTATTTCTGTTTATTAGAAACTTGCAGTGAACTAGGCCATGCTGTCACGCTCTGCACTGTGCTGGGCTTTGCCATCTGCGTATGACACCATGGTAGCCTTTATTGCTGGGCATCAGTGTACTAGCTGCCCCTCTAGCCAGCTCCTCGACCTCTCACCTTCTTCAGCAGGGCCACCATCCCCTCGCACCACATAGAGGAGTAGTGGACACGCTCCACCTTGAACATGTTGAGGATCTCGTCAATGGGTGTGGCCGAGTGGATTTCATATGGCCTCTGCAACAAAGGACAATGCCAGAATCAGAGAGTGCCTTAGAGAAGGCAGCGCCCTCTTGTTTGAAGACTGGGTGAGGATGGGAAATGACTCATATTCCCTTCGAGATGCCGTGGGCTGTTCTCTCTCACAGCACGGCAGTTCAAAAGGAGGGCATGGAGGTGCTGTCTTGGCCATAGGAGGCTGGGGCACCTTGTCTATGCATGGGAGAGGCAGGAATCACTCTGTTGCTATGGTCACAGGCTGGGGTCCTAATGCCTGCTATTGAGCACCCTCAGGGACACCTCTCATCACAGCCTCCATCTTCTGGAAGGTCAGCCATCACCTCTCTCTGTCTTGGCTGAGCAGGTCTGTGAGTGGGCAGACATGATCACTAGTCCGCTGGATATGTGATGGGTGCGTAGGAAAGCTGGGAGTGTAAGCTTGTGAGATCGGGGTGCTCTGTTGTCCCTATAGGAAATGGGACAACCAGAGCACGAAGCTACCAGCTGGATATGGACCGGGGACTGGAAACTGGGTGTGTGGATTGTTCAGGATCCTTCCTCCATCTCTATCCTTTCATTAGGCTATTCCACCACCACTGACCCCCCACTCAGTGGGGACAGAGGATGCCAGGGAAAAAGACATCCCCATTTTCATCTTCACTTTAAAAGCCAAGAAACTAAGGTCCAGAGGTGGGGCTTTTCCAGAGACTCTGCTCTCTCTAGAAACCCAGGTGAGGAATCAGCCAGAGGTCAAAGGGTAGTCTTCTTATGTCCCTGACATTTGGGTTTCTACTGTCTTGGCCACTCACCAGCTCTCCCAAGTTCTGCATTTCTATCAGACCTCCAGGAAACCTCTCTGCTATCCGAAATCCTCACCATACCTGAGAGAAGCAGACCGGCTCCACCAACTCCAGGGGTCAACATGGGAACTCTGTATGCACATTTATACGCATGCATGTATGTATACATACATGTGTGTGCACCTGTGTGTAGGCCAGACATGGAGACGAGTGTCTTCTTCTCTCTCCCTTCACCTGGTTTTTGAGACCGATTCCCTTACTCAACCTGGAGCTCCTCAGATGGGTTAGGCTAGCTGGCCAGAGAGTTCCCATGAGCCTCTAGTTTCTCCTTCCCTAGCTCTGGAGTTATAGGTGCTTGCCACTGCACCTGAGTTTCTTTTCCAGAGTGTCTTGGGAATCAAACTCAGGTTCTCATGCTTGGGTAGTGTTTTACTGCCTTTCCATGACCTGCCACTGGTCATGAGAACTTTAACTCTCAGAAATAGGCAGCGTGTACATTTCAAGTCAGTCTGAGGCACTGTGGCTAAGGTATTCCCAACACCCAGGCTCCAGGTTCAGCCCTCCTCGGTTTGGGTGGGCATGGAGACACAGTCCTTCCTCTGAGTTAAACAGGAAATGTTGCATCTTCCACTACAGCTTCATTCTCATTGTTCTTCAGATGCCCTGACTCAGAAGCAGCTGTCATGGAGGGTACAGTGATTGCGAGGCCTGCTGGCTAAAGTGGTTCCTAGCATCAGGAGACTGGGTTGCTTATTCCGGAGTGCAGGTATGTCTTTATTCTAGGAAACTCATTTTTTAAAAAAGGCAATTTGCCATAAAATAGGAGGCGTAAAGAGGGAGAGAATTGGTGTAGGGCTGTCGTTTCATCTGCTGGAGTGAGGCTGGCCGACCATCGGATCCCACACATGCCCTCTAATCCCTTCACTCGGAATAACTGTCCTTTAGGCAACTTGAAACTCTGAAGCCTGAGAATGTTCCCCCTCTGGAACTGGTAGATGACCTCCAGCGACCGTACATTTGGGAAATGATGAGAAAGCCAGAACCAGCCCAAGATGTGCCCTGGAAAGAGCAGAATTACCTCCTGGGCTCCCAACTCCAGGCACTGTGGTCTGTCTGCTTTGCTGAGACAAGTCAGCAACTGCACCCCCACTTTAGGTGGAGCCCAGCACTAGGGTGCACGCAGCAGTTCTTGGCTCTGCACTTGAGCCCCTCTCTACGGGGTGCTCCAGATGTTCTTCCTCTATTGACTTGACCTCTCTATACCCCAATATATTTACTTACAGTCCCTAAGACATGCTGGCTGGAGCCAAAGGTGAGGGACATTGCAGGGAGGCAAGTAGTTGGTAATTAAGATAAGAAGATACCATGGTCCTGACTGAGCCTCCAGGTCTCACCCTCTACCTACAGAAAGCTCCTTTGCATTGTAGTCTCCGGGGCAGGTGTCACCCAGTCCTCTTGATCACCATGGCAGAGGCTCTCCATCTAGAGCAGTTTGACCCCAGGAGCTATCGGGGTGCCATAACTGGATGGTGGGGTTTCCGCTGGCTGCCAGTGTGTAGAACCACATTGCAGATCACCTCATGATCGGTCTCTACCCCAAAGGATGGCGCAGCCCAGCCCAAATATCCACAGCACTGGGTTCGAGTCTCTTATACTAGGCTCTCCCTTGTAGCAGAACCCAGAAACACATGATGCCCAAGCTCATGTCTATGTATAGTTACCACTTTGTCACTTCCTTGCCTAAATCCAAGGGATGGCCCAACACCTCAGGGCCCTTGATGGAAGTCCTCTGCCCATGCTGTGGCAGGCGGTAGGGTTCAGTGACAGCTGAGTCTGCCCCAGCCTCCCTTCTCTGTCCTGCTCGGGCTATTGCCGACACTTCACAGGGGAACCAGCTTAGACGTCACTTGGGGTCTCCCCAGGGCTCTTTCCAACTGTATCCTCGATGCTCAAGCTGCATCCAAGGCTCCTGTGACTCCATCCTGCTATCTGCCAACATTGTCATCTGTACTCTGCCCCCCAGCCCCACGCCGCCAAGGCTCTGATCACATTTTCCCCCTACACCACCAGTGACTGCATTCATTATCTTCCTTTTACAAACGAGGAAGCCGGGGCTCAGAAAAGTTAAGCATGAATTACAGTGTGGAGACGCATTTACGCTCTGCACCTGCAACCTTATCATCGATCTAATAGATGGCAGGCAGGCTGGGCCCCGCCTCAGCCCTCAGAGCTTGTGCAGCATGAGAAGGGTGCTACGCTGGGAAGGTCACAGCAGGCCACGCTGGGTGGGAGCCTTGTGGAAGTTAGGAAGTTGGGGCTTGTGCAGTGCTGACCTCCAGGTATTATGCTGTGCTGGATAATTTACGTCCCTAGGTCCTTAAGTCTCCACACATCCCTGCTGGGAAGTTACGACTGTTATTATACGATCGATGGAGGTTGACAGAGGATCTGAGCACTCTGCCTGCTTAGAAGCCCTGCTTAAGGTCACCAGTAGGGTCCCCCATGAGCCAGTGAGGTTCCTCTCAGAGTCTCTTCTTGTTACAAGGAAGCAGCTCTTCATCGAATGAGAAGGAAAACACCGTTAGTTACAGCTGTGTGAAGTGGCTTCTCTCTGCAGGTAAGGAGCCCCCTTACCTGGATCCCAAAGGACCATCTGTCAGGGTGGCATCCAGGTAGGAGGGATAGTGTCTGCACTGCAGGTCCCTAAGTCTCTTCTGTGGGGATGTGGTCAGGGGGCAGAGTCTCCTTTTGCCCTCCCTCCCCTCACACTCCACTCTGCCTGTCCCGTCACTGAAGTTCCAGGCTGACAGAGCCTTGCTGTGTGGGAAGAGCAACCAGAGTGGGGCTCGCCTAGGTGTTTTTTCCCCAAGGCAGGTTTGCTGGGATAAGAGCTGAGATTCTGCTCTGGGTTCCAAGAGAAGCCATGTCCCCTGCGCCTCTTTCCCAGACTTTAATTAAGTTCTCCATGCTTGCACAGGTGACCAGGTGTTCGTCTTACATGGTGCTCTTCATGAGAGAGAAGGCTGTTTTTGCCAGAACTAGAGCGTTTCTGAGACATTGACCAATAAACCACACTAGTGGCATCTCCCCCCGCCCCACCTATCTTTCCTGGTGCTCCCTGACTCTAAGATCTGCAAGCTCATGGGAAAGCCCACTGCAGCTTTCTTTTGTTTTTGGGAAGCAAGGAGCCTCAGTTCCAACAGAACTCTGTCCCCAGTGGGGAGCAAATGGCCAGGAGGAAGGATGGCTTCTGAGTCCACTGTCTACAAGTAAGGTGAGGAAGGCGAGGGGCTGTTGGGACAGCCTTTGACTAAGTTAGTGGTCTCTAGTATGAAAACCAGAAAGCAAGCCACATCATAGCTCACTGACCCTTGGGTGGACAGTTCTGCCATGCAAAGACAGTTGGGAGAAAGGTCACCCAGCTCCTAACAGGTACACTTTCTGGTTGTTACATTGTTCCATCATCCCTGTACCAAAGGCCTTCACTGGCACTGTGACACTCCTCTCCTTCCCCCGAGTGTGGTCTCTGAATAGAAAACTCACAAGAATGAGAAATGAGGAACTTAATTTTGAAGGAGCAGGCTTTCTTCTATTCTTCTATCCTTATTTTTTTCTTTCTTTTTTTTCTTCCTACTGGCAACTGTTCTGGCCCTTGAGGAAAAATAGCCAGCATCATTTCTGCTGGCGGGCTTCCTCCTGCAGAGGGCCACTGGGCACCAAGTTCACCTGCATGGTGGATTGCATAAAATGGCAGCACCCTGGTTCATCCGGGGTTGGGAACACTCATGTCCCCTGATGGCTGCAGAACTGAAAAGCACCTGCCAGAAATAAGTGAACCTGTGGTGCGCTGAGTTTTTCATTTGGTGCCCAAGGAAGCAAACACGTTCTCATTTTCTCTGCATTCTGAAAATGCCGTACACTGTAATTAAGTTTTTGAGGAATTCATGGGAAGTAACTGAGTTCAAGAGTAGAAAAAAAAAGTTGGCTAAATTAGAGTCAGTTCCAGGCAGCTCTCGTCATTCGTTCATTCAAGAAGCATTCTTTCATTCCCCATTCATTCATTCCCTACAGAAAGGATTCTCCCACACACACACATGGAAATAAGATCTTGCCTTCAAGTCATCACAAGGGAATCTACAGAAACAACTAACCTGGGCTCATAGGAGCTCACAGACTCTGCACTGACAGCTAGGGAGCCTCCTCGGAACTGACCTAGGCCCTCTGTTTGTGTGTGACAGTTGGGTAGCTTGGTCTACTTGTGGAACTCCTAGCAGTGGGAGCAGGAACTGTCCCTCATACTTGGGCTGGCTTTTGGGAATCTATTTTCCATACTGGGTTCCTTTGCCCAGCCTTGATACAAGGGGAGGAGCTTAGTCCTACAGCAACTTGATGTGCCATGCTTTGTTGATACCTATGGGAGGCCTGCCCCTTTCTGAACAGAAACAGATGATAAATGAATTGTTGAGGTGGGAGAGCGCGGGGGGGGGGGTCGCAAGGGAAGTGGGAGGGGAATGGGGGAAAGGAGGGAGGGGAAATTTCATTCGGGATGTAAAATAAATGAAAACAATTTGTTAATAAATAAAAGATCATGCCTTCCAGGAGACTGCCCTCTTAGCATGATTATGCACGTATGTAAATGAATGCAAAACCCTGTTAGACTTGTAGACAGTGGGATTAATGAGTTCTGGTCACTGGAACCACAGAGACATTTACGAGAGGGCCACAGTCCCGGGGCTAACACCAGCTCCACAGAACGTTATCTCTGTTACATGGCTAAGGAGACGGCGGGCCCAGAAGCTGAGATGATGTAATTTCCCAACGATGCGTGTACAAAGGAAACACGCTCCAAAAGCGGTTTAGTCACAAGAGTTTCGGCTTAAACAAAAATATGAGCATTTGGTTGTTCGACGGCACCATCACTTTCAGCAATTCAGTGCAAACAAGTCAAAAATAAAAACATGCACCGATAGTCCCAGATCATCCTTAGAGATCTATTTGGGAAAGGTATGTGGCGGGGGGGGGGGAGAAACAATAGAGAGAACACCCAGTCAAGTGTGGAAATTGGGCTCTGATGCAACTGTGAGCTCTGAAGAGGAAGTTTGAAAGTAGGAGGGAGGCTAGGGTGCTTCATCCTGGTTCATTCCTTCACAGATCTTCTGTGACTTCCTCTTCTGGGAGAGCGGAAGGATCTCTTTCCCTATCAGAAGAATGAGGGGCTGGGCCAGAGCTCCCTGAGGGGTAGCTAGACTCCTGGCCCAGCCCCTCTTCCTGGAGTCTTGCCTTGCAGATTAAAGCCTCCTTCCCACCTCCTATTCCACAAGACTTACCCAGCCTCGTAGCAGCTCATAGGCTGTGACACCCAGGGACCACCAGTCCACGGGATATGAGTACCCGGGCCCTCCATCCACATACACCTGGAAGACTTCTGGGGCTGTAATGACAAGGCAGAGAGAATCAGTCATACAACTCCTTAGGCATAGGGAGACAAGCCTGCTGGTACTTCCTCCACTGTTACCAGCAACTGCCCTTGGGGAGTCACGGCAGGCTTGGGAGCAGAGCAGAAAACGGCTGAGTGTGTGTCCTCATGGTAAGAGCCAGGGAGGTGTACGGGTGTAAGTCATGTTGGGAAACCCTAGCATAGCTCACACCTACAGTGGAAAGTGAGACCTAAGCACACGGGCTGAGAGGATTGCCACTCTGCCTCTGTATCAACGTGGACCAGGTAGCCAGGTAGGAAGATGCTGAGCGCTCTGTGCCTGCAGTCAAACTCAGGAACGATCTAGGCAGGGAGTCAGATGGAGAGCAGACAGAGTGGACTTCTGGTGTCAAAGACGGGAGGTGGCAGCTGCTGAAGGAGTAATGGCTTTACGATCCTGGCAAAGGGAATATTTTTGAAATGGGATAGAAGAGAAGATTGCAGAGCAGTGTGGAGATGCTACCCACCCCAGGACGTCACCGTCAGCATGGCTAATTTGATGGTATGTGAATCTGAATTCCCCATCTGTTCTGGGGAGCAACACATATGACTGCAGCTGTCAGAACGTCGTGTAGCACTCCGGACAGTGAGGAGAGATTGGATCAGGGCAGGGTAGCTGGATGCTCCCTAGGATAGGACCACTCTGAATCTGGAGCTTACATTTGATGAGCCATCAGATCCCAGCTGGCTTCTGTCTGTTTTCCATCCACTCTGCATTTTTATGGAGTGTTCTCAACCATAAACTTCCCTTTCCTTGAAACCGCAGTCTCTGAGGACAAGCTACCACTTGACAACTTTAAGATAAGGCAGATGAGGTTCAGAGAGAACTTTGGGTGTAAGAGAGGTCACATAGGTAAGACACGGAAAGTTGAGTAGTGCTTCCTACTTTGGCCAAATCCCTGTTTGACCAATGTTCTTTCAGTATGGTAACGTGCTCTACCAACTGGAGAATGATGGGATTAAGTGTTTGAGGAAATGGTGCCTTGTTCTTCTTTTTACTTTTCTTTTCTTCCCTCTCTCCCTCCCTTCCTTCCTTTCTTCCTTTTTCTTCACTGAAGACCCAACTGGCTGTGTTGGAGCAGAGCTTAACATATCACTTAACATCCTTGCCTGTTTTGTCAAATGTGGATAGTAATTATGGTGTATCAATTAGCCTTGTGAACTAGACACAACTTAGATTCATCTGGGAAGAGAGTCTCAGGGAGGAATTATTCATATTGGGATGGCCCATGGGCATTATTCCAACTAATTGATGTGGGAAGATCCTGTGGTGCAGGAGAATTGTCTGTATTCTGTCAATCATGATTTAAATAAATGCTGATTGGTCATTAGCCAGGATGTATAGGTGGGACAACCAGACAGGAAGTAGAGGCAGAGCAAGGAGAATAGGAGAATGCTGGGAAGCAGGAAGCTCCCTTGCTACTCCTGCCCAGACCACTGAAAAAGCAGGATGTGACCTGCCCCACTGAGAAAGGTACTGAGCCATGTGGCTAACATAGATAAGAATATATAAGTTATAAGAGCTAATAAGAAGCCTGAGCTAATGGGCCAATCAGTTTATAACCTAATATAGACTCTCTGTGTGATTTTCTCTGGGACTAAACGGCTGGGGGACCGGGCGGGACAGAAACCCCGACAAGCAGACCCACATGTTACAATCCTGCCAAATGTGGGTGGCACTGTTCCCTAGGCAAAGTCCTGACCGGTATGAGTGAAGGAACTATTCTGAGCACAAGCAAGAGAGCATTCCTGCATTCACTTCTCTCTGCTCTGGCCTGTGGGTGTGAGGTGGCCAACTTCTCAAGCTCCTGCCACTGTGACTGTCCCAGAGTGATGGACTGTAACCCAGGATTAGGAGCTTAAATAAGCCCTTTATCCCCAAAGTTTCTTTCTGTCAGGGTGTTTTATCACAGTAGCACAAATGAAGCTGGAATAACTAGATGGCCGGGACAATTCAGCAGTTGCCTGCGGGACACCTGGCTTACACTGCGCACTCTCCAAGCCTAAAGCCTTATGAATGGCAGTCTGTTACCCAAACCTCCCCTTTATCTGTCATGATCAGCTGCCCCACTACCCATTCAGTCACAAACAACAGAGCTGTAGTGACCACCCTAAATTCCACCCTCCCCAGTCCTATGGGTTAGCTTTCTTCAAATACTTTAGGCTTCAAATTTTCAGCTTTAATTTTGTATGTCCTTTCCTACCCATCCCTAGATCAGCCAGATTCCAAAGTCAGTGACTCACTTGTTACTTCTCAATCCCATCATCAAGGCAGCCGTTGAGCTAGATAGAACCTCTGAGAATTTACTTTCCTGTACTACAATCTATCTACTTGTCTGTCTCCTTCCTGTCCTGGAGGATCTGGGAGAGAAAGCATTCATGCTGTTTGTTTATGCAGCCCCAGGCCTAGACACTATGGTCTGGTGGCAGCTTCATGGATGTGCCCTGGATACAGGGGGCACCCATTGTCCCTCGGTGCTTCTCACGAGTCCCTGTCATACCCATAGTCCTTCAGTGCACTTGGTACTCAGTGTAGAAGCTGCAGGCAATGGATGCTGCCAGACTGCTGTGACTGGTAGGGGACAGATGTTTGTAGTTAACCGGGAGGCTAGGTCCTCACTTCTGCACTCTTGTGGCTGGTGACGTGGATGTCATCATCCCTGCACAGCTGCTTTAGGGGTTCAGAATCACCATGCTTGGATTCAGGGGCCAGGTGGGAGTTGGGGATCTGGCAAAGTCCTAGTGTGCATTGCTTAGTGAATGACAGCGCTGTGGCTGTCAGGTGCTCTGAAGGCTTCTGTGTAAATTGAATCCTTTCAACACTCAGCGAGACAGCTGAAGAAGGCCCTCTGTGATGAGGAAGCTGAGGCAAGAGGGGCACGGTGGGCTGAATGGCAGGCCCCCAAACCCCACCCGCAGTGCTTGGGAATGCCATCACATTATGAAGTAGTCTTTGCAGATATAATGAAGAGTCTCATGATAAAATCATCGTAAGTTTAGATTTGGTTCTAAATTCAATGATGCATGTCTTTTTTAGGAGAGATGAGGGGTGAGTGAAGATACACGATGACCGTGTGAAGATGGAGGTAGAGCATCGAGCGAGGCACCGTAAGCCCAGGATATCTGGAGCTACCTGGGTCTGCGGAAGGTGGAGGGATCCTCCCCAGAGCCTTCCAAACAAGCATGGCTCTGCCACGCCTTGCTATCTCAATTCCAGATCTGGAACGTCAAGGCAACGTTTCTCTGTACCTTTAACTCGGGCTCATGAAAATTTGTTCTACAGCCACAAGAAGCCACAACATGGTGAGGGGCTTGCCAGGATCTCCCATTTAGCTTGTCAGAACTGGGACCAAATGGGTCTCAGGTTCTTGAAACCAACCTCTGGCCCCAGCATACACACTCCATTTTGGAGACTGACTGCCAGGAGGGACTGAGTTGCCTGGGGATCAGGGCTCTGGCTCTCCCCGCATCTTTGTCTCTATGGTGGGTACTTTACACACTATGTAAAGTACCTAAACTACACAACTAGGTCTCACTTGTCTCTATAGGTCTGGTCCAGCTTAAAGACAGCTCCTGGGAGGAAGAGGCAGCTCAGTGGTTGGCTCACTCCTCATCTTTGCTCATGCATTGCCTCCTGCCTCCTATACCCAGCTCCATCCCCAGAGTCTCCTGCTTCTATCTGTCCTTCTTAAATCTGAGTGGTTCCCACTTTCTGCTCTATGATACAGACAGACCACAGCAATGTGCTGGTACCAAACATCTTACTGCCATGCCAACTGCTGCATACATGGTCCCCTACGGTGCTGCCAACTCTCTAAGAAGGCTAGCCAATGCCCAGGGAGAGAAGACCTGTCTTGGAATCATGAGGTCCAGCTGCATTCATTCCTGCTTGGCTTCCCAGAGCCTTTTGAAGGCCAGTATGCTCCAGCAATTTCAAAGGAACCCAATTCAACTGCATGAATTGCCAGTATCTCCACAGGATCCTGGTACTATTTTATTTTTATTTCTTAGGGTCCTACAGGGTACTGGTGCAGGGAGCCATACTAGATGCGGCTCCAATTCCGCAATCTGCTTGTGCAGATTCCAGGCTGTGCAGAAGTCAGTGGAGGCCTTAATACTATGAATACATGCTATTTGTCCCCAACCCCAGTAGCTACCTACAAGGATAAGGTCTCATTGATAAATCAGGTCCAGTAAGAGACTAAACAGCAATAGCTTGTGATAAAATAGATCACAATGATGCATTGTTCTGAAAATTATGTGAATCTCTCTCTCTCTCTCTCTCTCTCTCTCTCTCTCTCTGAAAGTATCTTATTACACCTCCTCTATTTCTTTCAATGGTGTGAGACACACAACGAGGTAATGGGAGATGGAGGAAGAAGAGGGTCGCATGTCAGGGTCACCTCAACACAAGCACTACCATGTGGTGGTAGTCTACCAATAACTTAGATGTCTAAGCAACCGATGGGAAGATAGTTTATATAGCATGAATACATTGCACAAAGTTGACTCACCAGTCCTGGGCTGAAGCGTGTGAGTGAGATTTCCCCTTACTAATAAAAACACATAATGTAAAACTCAAGCCTGCACACCCATGCATCATCATACTGTGTATATTTTTATATTCCTAAGTATCTCCAAATCACTATATTAAATGTGCTAAGTGAATTTAAGCCCAAAAGCAAGACTTTGTTTTGAAATTTTAAAATTACATCCATTTATTTATTTACTTAGTATATGTGTGTGTCACGGTGCCAGAGTAGATATGTGGAGATCAGAGAACAACTTGCGGGAATCAGTTTTCTCATTCTACCTGGTGAGTCCAGGGGTCTGAACTCTAGCTGTCAGCCTTGGTGGCAAGGGTCTTTACTTGCTTAGCCCCCAAACCAAGATTTTCTAAGATCCACTAATGTTACGTTTGAGTAAATGAGGGCTTCTGTATAACCTAAAACAAAAACATGTGGCCTTACCACTAACATGCATATAAATAAACATTTGTCAGGGTACCCATGCTGTATATGCTGCTATTGCAATACGGTAGCATGTGTGTTTAAGGAATACACAAGAAACTTTGGTCACATTACCAGAAGTTCTGTTTGTTTTTTGTTGTCCCCTGTGGACCCAGGACAATGCTGGGTGCGTAGTGCCCACTCTGCGGACTCCTGCGAGTCCACTGTGAATACATGGAAGAGACTTGGACACCGTGGAGCCTTCAGCTGCACTCCCAGCATGTTCCAGTTACATAGCAAGATCAGCCTCACCATCCCTAACCGCCTCGACTGGCAGCCAAACATTCCTTCCAAGGCAGGTTTTTAAATGAAATGAGTTTCTGTGCCAAAGGGCATCAGGCCATCACACAATTGGTCTTCCAGAAAAACAAGGACACATGGAGTCTAGTGAAAGAAGTTGTCTTTTTTCCCCCCAGAAATGCGAATATACACCTGGAAGGATTTGCCACCCAGGCTGACCACCCAGTTCACTTCCTTATTTTGCTAAAAATATGGAACACTACAATCACCTCCTACATTCCCCTCCCTCTCTTGCTGTTCAGCTCCATGGATGCTGCTGAAGGTTTTGGTGTGCACTGGAGTGTGAAAAGCTATTTAGCATGTAGCCTGCCAGCTGACAGTGCCTGAGTCTGTCGCTTCAGGTAATTATGCCCTTCCGGACTGTGAACACAGAGTCACTGCATTTCAGCCAGGAGGGGACATTCGAGATCATTTCCATTCTCTCCTAAATGTTCCATGGAGAAGCTGAGGTCTGGGAGTTCCGTATCATCTGGACCACCTGGGACCAGAAAAGGCCTCCTTCTCATGGCTTGCCATGGCAGTGTCTCTAGCTTGGCGTCTCAGACTCTGGAAGCCCCACCCCTACGCACCTCCACCATGGGTCTCCCAGTCCTTCAAATCAGCCGAAACAGCCAGACTCTTCCCTTCCACACTGGCCCTTCTCTTGGATTGCAGCTGAGGCCAAGGGTTTGCTCACCTGCACAGTCAGGAACCTGGCGCCACTGTGGACTTGACCCCTTCTTTCAGCCCCAAGTCTCTTCCCTTTTCCCTTCTAGAACTTTCTTCTTTGGCCTCTCTAAATTCTGCATTGATATTTTATCATTCTGTCCCCTTAGCTTTACCTTCATGTGCCCAGAGAAATCTTTCTAAGTACGTAAGTGAACAGAGAGCTCCTACAAACAAAGTAGTCACTCAGCTCGCTTCCCACACTCCGGACACAATGGCCTTGAGTGAGCTACGAAATCTCTCATTTGTGATTCCGGTTCCTCACCTGTCAAAAGGGATAACAGTGTCTTCTATGTAACATTACTGAGAAAGAAAGTGGATTTATGATGGTCACCGAGTATACAGTAAGTGCTCAATAAATGATCCCCGATATTGTCCTTGTGCTAGCATTCATGTTCAAATCACCCGCTTTAAATTATTACGAAATTGTCTACTTACTGTGCAATAAATTTCAGAATCCTTAGCACAAAACACCCTTAAAACAGGCCCCAGTCACCCACAGCCCCCTTTCTAGCCACTGTCAACATCGGAGCTCTTGCATCAAAGGATACACTGGGGCCTGCTTTGAGACGTCTGTCTACCTATTGGCTGCCTTATACTCTGCCATTTTATCTTGCTGGAGATTGTACCCAGGGCATTGCACCTGCCAGACACACAACCCTGAATCTTTACCCCATGAGAGAACTTACTAGTTCTCATTCACACTTAAAGACCCAGGCTAACTTTTTCTTCCCCTGAAGAATAATAATCAAGTCCTTCGTATTCCACAGTCCCCTTCTTCCTGTGTTTAAAATCCCAGTAAGTCAATCCGTGCTCTGAGTTCTTTCCTGAGCCTCACCCAGTTCCCACAGTGATCACAGTAAGCTGACGCACAGAATCTGTGTCTGCCTTCCTCACTGTCCCTGAGCTAGCTGAGTAGGGAGATGACTAAATCCGTCTCAGGTCCCCCAGAGCGCCATGAAGATGAGTGCTCAGTGCCTCACAGTGGCAAAGGAGCTAAGTCATGGAACCCCGGCTTTGGACCCCTACTTTCACTGTCTGGTGGTCATCGGTCAAACATTTAGCCTCTGAGTAAGTTTCAGGATCCATGGATTAATGACAGTCCCCACACCACAATGAGATAACATGGGACAAGCTTCCTTTCAGGGCAGGTTTCCAATAAACGCGAGCTGTCTTTTAATACCGCAGACTATCTTTGCATGGGCAATGAATGGAAACCCAGCTCATCCAGGCACATACTATATATGGTCTCAAGATAATTCAAGTGCTTGGTCATAATTCTTTGCATTAAAGTCAGCCAATAACTGTGGAAAGCAGAGATACGCAGTGGGCCTGGGCACTCCCTGAACTCCTCAAGGGTCATTTAATTTCGTTTGGCTCCTAGCTGGCCAATGAACCCAGGTGTCACTCACTTACATACTAATTTGCAATAAAATGAAACTACTGTCACAGGTTATTGGTTTTTTTTTTTTAATGGAGTTGTTGGTAGCACTCATAGCTACAGAAAACTGCTTTTGTTAAAGTGTAAGACATTTCTCAGCCATAGACCATTAGGATTTCACAGGCTGTATGGGAGGAGGAAAGGGAGGGAAAGGCTAATTGGCAAAGGAAGAAATAGAGAAGCTCTGATCAGAGGCAGAAATCAATCATGAACGGTGCCGGAAAAGCACTTCATGTTAAATGGGTCAGATTCTTCCAGTAGAGTGGATAAAAGGTAAATGTGGATCCTCTGGAAGAGTAGGATGTGCTCTTGCTGAACCATCTCCCCAGCCTCCTGGCTTGCAGTAGTTGTAGTGGAAAGAGCAGAGGCACATCAACACATTTAACAGTTAATGCGTGAAGCACGGCACAGACTTCTAAGCAGCATCTCCTACAGAGACATTCATTTACATATGGATCAAATACCCTGCATTCAAATGTCCAGGATCAGATGTGTTTTGGCTTCAGATTGCTTCAGACTTCAGGATGTTTGCCCATCTGTAGTGAGGCATCTTCAGGGTAGGTACAGGTTTCAAAATGAAATTAATTCGTATTTCCTGTAGCCTGATGTACATAGCATGGAAGTAATTTTACAAAGTTCTATGGCACTTGCCTTTTCACTGTGATCTCTCTCATGAGGTCAGGTTTAGAGGTTTTCGTTCGTAGTATCATGTCATCATTTAAACCATTTGAATTTGGGTTTTAGATTTCTAGCTTAGGGATGCTCATCCTGCAGACTGCTTCTTAAAGGGTTCTGGGATCTTTGTCTGAGACAAATGATGCTGTCTGGCATCTTCTGGTGAACTTGCTACAGAGCCCTAAATTGTACCATGGGACGCAGGCACTGTGTGATATATTCTTGCCTCCTCCATCCCATTCCTCCACCACACCAATACCTCTCTTTCCCTTGAGAGTTCTCACAAATACCTTAAGTAGTTCTGCACTGTTGTAGCACCAAAATTCGCATGTCTTATTTCGCCCATGATAATAAATTTTAATAGTTTGACAGAATCTAAAAATCACCTGGGAAGAGGGTCTCTATAAAATGCTTTCTAGAGTAGGGTGACTATGGGGATCTGATGGTCTTGACTTCATTAATAGAGGTGAGAAGACCTGCCCACTGTGGGTGGCACCATTCCCTAGATATGGCATCCTGGATTGTGTAAATGTAGAGAGGTGTGGTGCACTGACAAGCACACACATGTTCATTCTCTCTGCTCTTAAGTGTGGGTGTGACTAGTTGCTTCAAGTTTCTGCCTTGAGTTACCTGCAATGATGTACTATAATCTGGAATTGTGAGACAAATCCCTTTTCCTTAAAGTTGCTTTTGCCTGGGTATTTAACACACCAAACAAAACTAAGAAAGAGGCTAACTGGGAAAAGCTGGGCACCTTTTTTTGTGTTAGATACCCTTCTAATTGCTGTAACAAAATGCCCAACAAAAGCAGCTTAAAGAAGGAAGGGTTTGTTCTGGCTCACAGTTTGAGGGTGTAGTCTGTTGCTGCAGGGAAGGCATGGTGGCAGGCCTGTGCAATAGCTATCACATTGCATCCACAGTCAGGAAGAAGAGATGAACGTTGGTATTCAACTTCCCTATTTCTTTGGGATGATGTCACCATCATTTACAGTGGTCTTAACTCCTCAGCTAAACCTTTCTGGAAACACCTCCAAAGACACCAAGAGGTATATTTCCATGGTGATTCTAAACTCAGTTAGCTTAACAATGAAGATTAATGATTACGTTACCCAAGCCCAAGTTTCCTTGATCCCCACTAACTCATGGTCAGAAGGAAGGTACATTGTGGCAGACAAAGGGATTTGACTACTACTGGCCCTAAGTGTGCCCTGGAGGAAGAGGCTGAGCTAGCCTCAGCCCAGGTCATGAGCCAGTGAGAGGCCTGTGGTTTGTCCAGACAAAAGTGGAACTCACATTCACTGACCAGCTCTTCTTTATAGACTTCACGGCTCTCAAGAAGAGGACCAGGACAGAAAGGGGACCCTGGGGCTTTCATGGTGATACAGAGGTTAGGAGAGGAACCATTGCTTCATATGTTACACACATGCAAAGTATCCATGTGCATAGATAAAATAAATAGATTACAAAAAGAGTTTTCCCAAAATGATGAGTCATCAAATCAGGTATTCAAGAAACTCAGAGAATGTCGGAATAGACACAATGGAAACAAAACTCAAACTTCCAGTATATTACAGGGATGATCAATGGCCAATGATTAGAGGAAAGTTTCAGATGCAGCTTAAGAAAGATAGACATAATATTTGAGAGCAAAGAAGATAGGAGGCAAATTGTGGCCATCAGCAGAGATAGGGTGCGACAATTAATTCTTCAAGAGGAGAAAAGCTGTTAATCTAGCACTGGGTACTCAGGATATCCTTTAAAGCTATCTTTTCAAAGTATAATAATTTTGTAGTAAATATTTTTTTAAGGAAGAATTTATTGCCTATAGACTTTCATTAAGATTGACCATTAGAATTTCTTCAATGTACATGATATCAGATAGAACATTGAAAGTACACTAAGGCTATAGAATTCCATTGACAATCAGAAGCAAAGACAATATTGACGAATGGCAATGTTTAGAGCAAGTGAAACAGGATGGGTGGGAGGATTTGCTAATATGTTCTTGTGAGATTTCTTTAAAGGATTTGTTTTTATTTAAGAATTACGTATGTGTGTCTCTGTGTGGGTATGTGCACCTGAGGGTAGTGCCTCCAAAGGCCAGAAGAGGGCATCAGATCCCTTGGAATTGGAGTTAGAGGTGGTTGTGGTTTGTCTACTGTGGGTGCTGGGGACTGACTCAGGGCCTCTGGAAGGGCAGTATGCAATCCTAACCACGGAGCCGTCTCTCCATCCCCTTTAATAAGATTCTTATGCCAAATTTCAAAACAGTTCCTGTTGAGTGATGTAAAACTAGGGTACTCTCTATACTTGTTATTTAAAGTGTAAACACTAAGGTAAGAGTGAGGCTAAAAGGGAGCAATAAATAATGATTGTCTCAGAGTCAGGTAGCAGAAAAGGGATGGAACTCAAATGGGATGAGAGAAGAAAAGGCTAGACGATGGCTTTCAACTGAGTCATACCCCTGGTCATACAGAGTATTTGATCATTAGAGACTGAAGCTGGACATCAACAATAAGATCATATGTAAAATTCCTAAATTTTGTTGGAAATGTTCATAACAGAATATACCATAATATGTCAAAAATTATGGGTCCTCAGATAGAGCTGGAGTTTGCTTCCTGCATGTAATGCTCATGTTGCAAGGAAGATGAGTCTCAAGTCAGTTATCTGAACCTCCACAGTGTTCAATTGGACTAAGATCAACAAGGCAACTGACATAAGAAGAGGAGGCAATAAAGATAAGAGGAAAATTGATGCAACAGAAAATAGGAAAATAATAGAAAAGACAATTAAGATAAAAACTGGCACTTAAAAAAATCAATGAGTTTATTAGCCTATAATCAGAATAACAAAAAAATCCCCACAAAACAGAGAGAAAGTACAAAATACCAATTTTAGAATGAAAGAAGAGTTGTCTCTGCAGGACCCAAACCACTAAACAGGTGAGGGATGTTACTCAGCTGTGGATGCCCAAGAATCTGAAATTAGACATGAATTCTCTGAAAAATATAAACTACTGTATATCATAGAATATTTGCTTATTTTTTAGAAATCATGTTTATAGTTGCAAAGTTTTCTTCATAGGAAATAATATTGGGTTCAATCATATATCTTCAATTTTATCAAATTCACAAATGAGTAACAATTCCACACACTTTTCATTCCATACCCCTCACCTCAGAAAGCAGAAGAGAAAGGAAGTGATTCCCCCCAACACAACTTACGCTGCCAGGAATACTCTGTTATTCAAACCACATGGAGTTGTCATAAGGAAATGAAAAGATAGATAAAGACTCTTCATAAATGAGATGCAAATATTGTAAACAAAATATTAGCACATACATTCCAGCCCTGCATAAGGAGACTAACACATCATTACCAACAAGACTGCTTCTGTGAAGGCAGGGCTGTTCAGTGTTGTAAAATCCACCAATGAACTTCAATAGAATGTAGAGGAGAAACCAGATTATCTCAAAAGATCTAGAAAAATCTCTTTGGCAGAATTAAATATGCATTTATTTATAAAAAACCCACTTGGAATAGATGGTAATTCTTTATGCTGAGAAAGAGAAATATGAATCCTTGGGTGGGCATCACAGTGGGCGGAGGAACAGGAGACAGCATCCAGCTAAGGTCAGGGTCAAGGTGAAGCTTCCTAGCTGACAGGCGCTGTGAGCACACACACATTCTTGAAAGCACACTCAGCGGCCATGTGGAAGAAAAGCCCTATCTTCAAACATGAGTGCATAAGCAGAAATCCCAAAGAATTCACTGTAGAAGAACTGCCAAAACCCAAGAAGGGAGTGCAACACAGTCATAAGATACAACATAAACACAAGAATCAATTGTCTTTCTTTAACTGTTAATGACTAAGCACTGATTAAAAATCTAGTTCTTAAGGAGGCTGGAGAATTGACTCAGCTGCTCAGAGTACTTGCTGCTGCTCAAAGGACTGAAGTAT
Organism: Ondatra zibethicus; assembly: GCA_004026605.1. NCBI lineage: Eukaryota > Metazoa > Chordata > Mammalia > Rodentia > Cricetidae > Ondatra > Ondatra zibethicus. The sequence continues at coordinate 116,040 of PVIU01003259.1, forward strand.
CTACACCTGGAAGCTCACAACCACCTGTAACTCCCTTTCCAGGGATGTCATGCCTTCTTTGAGTACCTGTACACACACACACACACACACACACACACACACACACACACACACACACACACTACACACAGATGCATGCACACACATACACACTCACTCTACACATAATAAAAAATAAGCTACATGTAAACCTACTACAGTAGAAGCTTTCTAAAATATACACATATACATACATACAAAGAGTTTAAATGCAGTTACTTTAAGATGGGGACAATACCCCAACTAGACACCATGTGCCACCTAATATCTGCAACCTTCTCTGGCACACTAGTAGCCGCCTGCACTCTTCTTAAAATTAGTCATTTCTCCTGAGAGAGTGCATGCATTGCCACAGTGACCTCCCAAAATACCCAGATTTTTCACCACCACCTTCTTAGGGACAGGAATCAACAGGAGGCAAGGACCAAGTGTGTGGCAGCCTTATGTCTCCCAGTATTCTCACCAGTGATAGACCGAGATGTCTTTAGGGCCTGCTTCTGCCACTCAACTGTGAGCTCCAAAATCAGGAAAATGTGAGCTCAGCTCTGGCTTCATCTCTTAGCATAGGTCCTGGCCATAGCCCTTAGCACAGGAAGCCACGCAGGTAATAACACTGCTAACAGCAATGATGGCTTCTAGACACCGGTGTTGGCCACCTTCCAGGTACAACGCTGTGTACTTTCCACAGTTCTGCCATGAGATCCCCACCAATACCCACCGTGGTGGTTTGAATGAGAATCTGTCCCCCCACAATTGGTTTGTGTATTTGGATGTTTGGTCCCCAGTTGGTAGAACTGTTTGGAAAGGGCTAGGAGGTGTGATCTTGTTGGAGGCAGTGTGTCACTGGGTAGGCTTTGAGGTTTCAAAAGTCCATACCATTTGCGGTTAGTTCTCGCTCTGCCTTGTGCCTGAGGATCAAGATGTGAGCTCTCAGCTGCTGCCTGCCTGCTGCTGCCATCCTCCCTGCCATGATGGTCGTGGAATCAAGTCCTCTTCAACTGTGAGTCCCAAATTAAATACTTTTATATTTACTTTTATATTTATTTTTACTTTTATGTAAAGTAAAAACACTTTACTTTTATAAGTGGCATTGGTTATGATGCTTTGTCACAGCAATAGAAAACTAAGACTGAGGCACACTGCACCCATTTCCTACCACACTGTTTTCCAGAGCCGGAAGCTAAGACTGGCTGGCAGTTTTCCAGTTAGTGTTTCCTTAAGCTTATCTCAAGAGGCATTTGATGGGCATTTTGTTAGATACTGGGAGTCACCCCTTACTCAGTTTGCCCACAGGGGAGCCAGACTTTCAGTAAGCCTATCTCCATCATCCCTAGCCCCTGATGCTCCTTCCAGGTCACCTGTGGCTTTGAGCTGCCCCCTCTCCGACCTGTTCCTGTTCTATAACAAAATAGGCTCTCCCAGCTTGCAGTGCTGTTGCACTCCTCTGTGCCTTGACACCGGCTGTTTCTTCCCCATCTTTATCCAGTTAGAGCATGTCCTCTGTGTCACCCTCTGCAGAAGCCATCTGAAACTGCCCATGCAGAGGCCATCTTCCCCACTCCCCAGGAGCTGTTGCTTCTCCCTGTGTCTCTGACCGTGATCTCCAGGTCACAACACCGGCACATCTCTGCTCCCCCAAGCCTCAGCACTAAGGACCACTGCTTCGTTTGTCACCCTATGTTGCCCTCAGAACCTCACACCCCCTTCACACTTGTAAAAATTTGCTGATTGTCCCCTTTCTGTTCTGCCTCAGCCAGGGCGTTTCTGACTTCTACTCCAATACATTGTACAGAGGCTTCTTCCGACCAATGGAGAACCCCATCTTCTCTTTGAGGAAATGAAAATTCAGTTCTGGGTGTTTATCTCTTCAAGAGAAATGTTTGTGTATAGCCTGTTGGGACCTTCCTCATCAGCTTGCTCAGGAAGCCATGCTTGGAGCATCTGGGAATTTGTTACCAGGCCCTTGAAGCCAACAGTTCAGATGAGTGGAAGCAAAAAGCCTTCCTCTGGCATTGGGAGTTCAGAGCTTTGGTAACGTAGGGGCAGGGTTTAATAAGAACCCTCTCCCACAAACCCAAAATCTATGGATGCCACTGTGTACCCCATAGCCCCTGAAAAAGCAGCCATTTAGAGGTCACCCGCTGAAGCCCATAAACTTCCCTTCAGTGCACTTGCTCATTAATTCAGGCCCAGGGCTTCTCTAATTAGGACACCAGAATCCCCGAATTTTACATACAGCGGTGACAATACATTGACTCCTGTCTGAGAAAGAACAGCATTTTGGTAGGATTCAGTGTTCCAAAGTAGCTTGGTAGAGAGACAGGAGCATGGGGCTCATATCCAAAGGGCTTCCAATCCTAGCTTCCTCTCTAAGTAAGTACTGTGTGACCTCAGACAGGCTAATGGATTTCGCTGGACCTCAGACTCCTTGTATGTAAAATGAGAGAAGGTCATAGAAACTGCCAGTGGATACTCAGAGGATGAAGTGCATTAATGACACACAGTAGGACCACAAGCATAGTGGTTGAAAGGGGGTGCTGAAGAGAGGTGGTCATCAGGTTCCCCACTGTTCTCTCTTCCTAAGGGGAAGAGCCAGGACCCAGCTGCTTCACTTAAGGGAGACTGGGACAGGAGGCAATATGCAGTTTTGAGGAAGCTGTCTACTTTTGCCAGGATTTATTGACAACCCTTAAGTTTAATATTAATAATTAACAACTCAATTGTTGGATTATGGGAAGAAAACTGCATAGATTGTTTTCTATAGTCCAGGACAGCTTTGAAGAGGTGAGGCTACAGCTTCTGCCTTCTGACTACTGATGTTCTCGGCAGGAGCTGCCAGACTTGGCCTACATTCTGAATGTCTACATATGTGTACACTAAACCTGACAGCCAATAGTGTCATCGGAAACCCTGAGCTAAGTTGTTTCCACATTCCCCCAGGTCACATGGTGGGAACAACACACCACTTATGATAAGCACACCATGTGGTGACTTCTTTAGAGAAAGAATCAGAGAGAAACCCCAAAGCAGGGAGTGAGGGACCCAGACAGGCAGTGTGTATGCCCCGGTGCCCAATGCCTGGCTGAGAACAGTAGAGGAGGTGACTTCAGTTTGCCAGCCTCAGTATAGAAGAGGCAAAGGAGGCGGGTGCTCCCTTCTAGGGAAATGCCTAAGGAGACAAGAGACCTGACAGAGGTTGCCTAGAGAGGCAGGGTTTGGTTTAGCTCAGTCATCTTGAGGAAGGCATGGCTGTATTTGTATCCTGGTGGCAAGGTCGGCTGCATCTAGGGTGGAAGGAGGGTGAGGCAGCTTGCTGGTATCTCTGTGGATCCGAAATCAGAAGCCAGGTGGGCAATGACTGTCAATGTCTGATCCTGAGGTGACCCACTCCGCCAGCTATGCCCCAACTTTCCAGACTTCCGAAGTCTCTTGAAACAGGGCTACCAGCTGAGGACCAAGTGTTTGAACACAGCAACCTGTGGGGTAGAGTTCATATTCACCCCTTAAGAGCGAAAGGGAGAAACACAATGGAGCAGGACAGAGAGCTGTGGGCAGAGAGAGGACAAAGTCTAAGTAGAGACGGAGTGGAGGTCAGCACCGGGTACTCACAAGTACAGTGTCTTAGCTCTGCCTGCTTCCCTCTTTCCCACCCTCCTTCCTTACCTCCCCTCCATCTTTTCTTCCCATTTTCCTTCTCTTTGTTCTGTGACTCTAACCCAGAATCTCAGGCGTAAGCAAGTGCTCTGCCACTGAGTGCTGCATGCCCCTGCACAAGTCACAAAAGAATAACACAAATGACAATAAAAATACCCCTAGAAACCAGGCAAAAGAAGCCAGGGCAGAGTAGAAATGAAGAAAGAAGCATTTCAGAAATAAAACCTGCACCAGAAGGCACACAAAGCAAACCACAGGCAGGGCCTTAAAGCAGATAGAACCAACAACACTCGTAGAAAGGCAGGACTGGGTGGCGAGACGGCTCAGCAGGTAAAGAGCCTTGATGCCAACCCCAATGACTCAAGTGCGAGCCCCAGAACTTACAGGGTGGAAGGAAAGAACGGACTGGGAAGCTGTTCTCTGACCTCCACACCCAGGCTCTGGCACGCATGAGCATAAGCACACCCAAACATTGAAAACAAAATTCTTAAAGTGAGACATGAAGAGACACCAAAAAGAAATTGGCAAGTTCTGAAGACCAGCAGAAAAGATCTTACGGGGGTCCTTCACACAGCACCCTGAAATAATACATAACACTTCCACGAGAAGCTCCAAGGAAAAACACAACTGGAGATCAAACAAAGACAGACAAACATGCGCCCAGGAATACAGAGGCAGAACGACCAACACCGAGGCCCAATGACATTCCAGCTATGCTACTGGATTCTATTGGGAAAGGACGGCAAAGTTTTGTTCCTGTTGCAGAAGAGGTTTTTCTGAAAACCACTGAGGGGGTGCTGAGCAGGGGAGGCAGTATGGAAATGAGGGGGTGCTGAGCAGGGGAGGCAGTATGGAAATGCCTGCTCGGTGCAGAGAGCAGGAATGCCACTGGGGCAAGTGGAGCCCTGAGTATCAGGAAGCAGGAGGTGAGTGGCCACTGAGGAGGCAGGAGAGGGAAACTGAGGCCCAAGCCCATGTGCAGGTGTGGGATGCTCACCCATGTAGGGCTTGGTGCCGGCCATGGAGGAAGCCTTCTCCGCTCCTTTTACGACTGTGGCGATGTTGAAGTCTGTGATGTGCACATGCCCTGCAGAGAGAAAATGAAGTTAGCCAGCGTTGGGGATGTCTGTGCTCTCCCACGTGTGGCCAGAGGCTGCCGCCTGTGGTTTACATGGTAGGCACAGGAAGCAGACACCAGGACGCGTGCCCATCCTTAGGTGGTATCTGCTTCTCACAGTGTCTATTCTGCATTCAGGTTTAGAGTGAGGCTTCATCACTGCGCGTGTCATGTGTGAATAGGCTTGTGGTGCGGGGCTGGATAACACATGCGTGGAGGGATAGACAGCTGAGACACACTGATCTGGAGATGGAAGGTCAGTCTGGGTGTCACTCAGGACATCTGGGAGGGACTGTGGTGGGGAGGGCATGGCTGTGGTTTACTGTGGTCTCTGGGCTTTGAGCAGTGAACCTGATGGACCAGAGGTGGAAGGGGATAGGTAGCCTTTGATCCAACATACTGTTATGGCAGCCGGTGGGATTTGAAAAGACTAAAGCTATGATATAGATGTTTAAGAAATGAGAGAAGAAAGAAATAAAGAGAAAAGGGGAGGGAGCAGGGGTATGGGATGAAGATGAAGGGAACGGGGAAGGAAGGGGAAAGGTAGAGAATCCTCTGGGGTCAGCACCTGTTCTCTGGGACATGTAGCATGTGAAGAAACTATCTCTGAGGGAAAATTTGAGCATAGTTACATTTCTCTGTCACCACACCGTGTGAAATGGCTCTTTTTTGATGTTTGGAACTGGGCATTTGCACACAGGGAAGGGCACAGCAGAGCTGGCTTGGTAGGCACATGAAGGTCAGCTGCTGGACCAGATGCAAGGAGTCCCAGGGGATGTGGATGTGAGTCATGCCCAATGTGGACAGAAAAAGCTGTGGTGGGCCCAGGTCCAACACAGTACTTATACCACACAGCTGCCAGCAGCAGAGCTGTGGGCTGTTCTCACAAGCACTCCAGTACTTAATGGATTCCCAAGGATGAGGCTGACTTCACCAGGTAGGTCCTAGCTGGGATGACCTGTGCTTATTCTTCAGTGACGTCATGTCTCCCAGCCAAGATCAGGCAACAGTGCTCTCCTGTCTCCTCATCCCTATCACCAACAGGCAGGCAGGTTCACCTTCCCGAGCACTCTGTGGGGTGTCTGTGTGAGGGAGGCATCAGCCTTTGCTGTGCTCCCCCACCTGAGTAGCCCCATGCTTGGCATACCTGCAGCCACAGAGAAGGTTCTGGAGCCTTTGAATGAGACTTTTACTCATCTTTCTTCCATCTCTTCTGCTATTTAAAATCTTGAGTATTTATATTCTGACAGTAATGCCAGCTCATTACAACAATAAGTCAAAAACACAGGACGTTTGTGAATTTCCTTTGTGTGTATATGTGGCGTGTGTGCATTGTATATGTTTGTACACACGAGTGTGCATATGTATCTAGAAGCCAGGGCTCAACATTGGGAGTCTTCCTGTATTTGGTCTCGCTTTATTCATAGAGACAGTCTCTTGACCCTGGCTAGACTGGCTAGACTGGCTAACCAGCCAGCTCCCACCACCTCCTGTCTCTGCCTGCCTGGCACTGCGATGACAGACAATTCCTGGGGCCACCAATGTTTTCTGTAGTTCTGGGGGATTCAGATTCACCTTACCACCTGATGTGGGATTCCCCTCTGTATGCTGTGAATACTATTGGTTAATAAACTGTCTTGGGCCTGCGCACAGCAGAAAAGAGAGAGGTAGGTGGGGAAAACTAAACCGAATGCTGGGAGAAAGGGGATGGAGTCCAAGAGAAGCCATGGAGCTGCTACTGGAGACAGACATGATGAAACCTTGCTGGTAAGCCACGACCTCATGGTGATGCACAGATTAATAGAAATGGGTTAAATTAATATGTAACAGTCAGTCAATAAGAAGCTAGAGCTAATGGGCCAAACAGTGATTTAATTAATACAGTTTCTATGTGGTTATTTCGGGAGTCTGGGCAGTTGGGAAACAAACAAGAGACCTTGTACAACAACTACCCGATGCATCCCCACAGCCCTTGATTGTCCTTTACACACTTCCCTGTTTCGGTGATCCAAACGCCACACTGAATTGGCTAGCTTCTCCACTCTTTCTCCTTTTGCTTATGTAAACACATATCCATGTAACTCAGGACTTTAGTGTGTTCTTATACTGATGAAGTGATTGCCATGGGTCATCCTGAAAGTGGTTTTAGACTTATTCATGTTTCGCAGGTCTTTCCACAAGTTGGAACATGCAGGCCTACTTAGGATGCCCACAATCCCTTATCCTCTGTGTTACTCTGTCATTCGTTGCTGTAAACACCTATCTGAGGCTGGGTAACTTACAAACCCACAGCTTTGGAGGTTGAAAACCCAAATCTGGGGAGAATATTTCTGTATCCTCTAGGAGAAAGGCAAGTAGCTGTGGCTGGAGCCAATCATTCAATACCCCTACCCCCATCTGTGGGAACTGAGTCTATAATCCATTTGGAATTAACAGAGATTTAGAGAGGGGTTTTCTGGAAGGTTCTTGAATGAAATATTTCCTTTTCAGGAGTTACCATTGATGATATTCTCTGATTTTGCTTTCCTGTGTCATATAGGAAGTCAGTTCCCGAAGACTGCAGAAGCTGCCAGCTAGTGCCAGGAGGATGGTAAAGCTGAACTTGGGGAAGGCAGACAGATGGGCCCACAGCCAGGTCCAAATCCTTCACACTGCTGTGCATCAGCTATGTGGGATAAAAAAGACAACCCCGAACAAACTAAACCAAACCTTGTGGCCTTTCCTGCTTTGGGACTGTGGGCGTCTGGCTCTTTGTCACAAGTAAGGGCTGCAATCCCAGTTGATGCAGCCCTTGACTCTGGCTCGGACAGCTCACTTGCTTTCCATATGGCCAGATTTCTTTTCTGTGGGCTGAGATACCATTAAGCTTTGGTTGGGGTGATGTATTAGTTGCTCCTCTTCTCTTGATAAAATACCAGGACCAAGTAACTTAGGACCAGTGTATTTGGCTTACAGTTCCAGAGGGCCAGAGTCCACAGTACTGAGGAAGGTATGGCTGACTGCAGGAGAAGGAAACTGGTTGATCACACTCCCACCGTACACAGGAAGCAGAGAGAGAACTAGAGCAGGAAGGAGGACTATAAACCCTCAAAATTCACCCCCAATGACCTTACTTCTTCCAGAGAGCCCACATTTCCAAAAGCGTTCATTTCCTCTCCAAACATCAGCACCCCTGAGGGCCAGGCGTGCAAGACTGTGAGTTTATGGGGACATTTCTCCTTAAAACTCAGTGTGATGGCTGAGACTGATGGGCAACCTGATGGGATCTAGAAACATTCAGGAGACAAGCTCCTGGGCACGGCTCTGAGGGGTCACCTAGATTAGGTTAACTGAGGCAGGAGGACCCACCCTAAATGTGGGCAGCACTGTGCTATGGGTTGGTGTCTTGGAAGAAACTGAGGACTGGGGTTTTGGAAGGAAAGCAAAGGACAAAGTGAGCGGAACAGTGACATTCATCTCTCTCTCTCTTTCTTGATTGAGGGTGCCATGTGCCCAGCTGCCTTACATCCCTGCCACCTTGACCTCTCTGCCATGTTGGACTGTATACTTCAAACTGTGGGGCAAAATAAATTCATCTTGTCCTAAGTCGCTTTTGCCGGGTATTTTGTGATAACAACGAGAAGAGTAAGTAATATGGGTAGTAAGAAATGAAATTGAGCATGTGGCATAGCCTGAAGGAGAAGGGAGCAGGCAGTTAGGTCTCTGGAGTAAGGGTGTTGTTGGCAGAAGGAACCATGAGGGGCCAGCAAGGAGGCAAGAGGGTGGAAGGGAGTGTTAAAATGGGATCAAAATAGAGTTGCCTCTGCCAAACCCAGATAAAGTAGAGATGAGCCTGTCCTCAGGCATACTGGCTTGATAAGCAAGAGCTTTCGTAATAATTCTGCCAAAACAAGATTGTTGTTTAGGGCCCTCCTACTAGGACATCTTTCCAGCAAAGGCCAAGGATAACAACCTCAGACATAATCTTCTTACAATACAACTTTGTACCAGGGAACTTCCAGAAGGACCTCCCTGGGCCACAGTCAGCACACAGCTCCCTGCCTGGGAGAAACCTCTGGAGCCACTAAACCTGTTGTAGAACAACTTGGGTGCAGCCCTCCTCCCAACTTGTAGCTGTTTCCTCTTGCCTCTGTCTCCCTAGCTGTATCTACAGCCTACCACAACATATGTGTTGTGTTTGGGATCACAACCATCAGCTCATTTTCTTTAAAGTGTTTGCTTATGTTAATGAGATGGAAAAGTCTCAGGAAAGACAGGGCAGGGGTAGGCTGTGTTGGACCCTCGGGGCTGTAGGAATATTGGCTCTTATTCTTTCTGAGAAGATTTGGACCTGATCTGACTGGATTTGGAATGTCACCTTGGGCCCCTGCCATGTGTGGATGATGTGGACAAGAACAAATGCAAGGAAAGTGGGAAACAGTTGGAAAAATGCAATCCCTTTTCAGTATAAGCACACAGGGTTACACACCGGCTGAGCCAACCCCAGAGCACATGCTTGCCTCCAAGTCTCCTGGAGGAGGATATTAATATCCCTTATGTTTTAGTTTAAAATATTTATAAGTATCATCACTATATATGTATGTTGTGTGTGTGGGCGTGCATACCACAATGCACTTGTAGAGGTCAACTATATGGAGTTGGTTTGTTCCTTCCACCTTTACATGGGTCCCTGGGACCAACCCAGGTCATTAGGCTTGCGTGCAAGCACCTTTACTGATGAGATCTCTTGGGGCCCCACAGCACAGCAGATGCATGTATAAGTGGAATGGTGTTCCGCGCTATGTTACCTCTCACTGCCAACTCAGAGCCCAGTCAGCTGGACCTGATTTACTTCTTTTTCCAATGTGGTGGGAGGACTTGGGTCAACCTGGAGGCAGACGCTCCATAGCTTGTGCACAGTGGGCAATGCAGAGCAGACTTTTTCTGCGGCTGTCCCAGTGTGCTAATCAATGAGTCGTGACTTCCCGTTGTGCATCCTCTGATGGTTGAGCTTAGGTGTGAAAATTAGTGTTGAGTAAATTTTCCTAGGATGAACTGTGTGGACTATGTGCACAGATGAACTGAACATCAGGCAACTCGTTTCCATAATTGAAAATACCTAGAACTTAAAGGAGACCAGGGTATTGTAGGACCTGTTAGCATGAGTCTATAGTAAACCAATGAATAATCCTCCCAACCTTATTTGCACATCCTATATTCTGACGTACTTTGCTCCTTTCTCTAAAAGTATGGAGAGCCATCTCGCCTCCCAGTTTTTGACACCATGTGGAGCAATTTAATCTTACTCTGCCTGGAGGACTTCCTCCTGCTCCCTCCTCTTCCTGGAGGACTTCTTGCTGCTTCGTCCTTTGCCTGGAGGACTTGCTACTGCATCCTCCTCTGCCCGGAGGACTTGCTACTGCATCCTTCTCTGCTGAGAGCACTTCCTTTTCTTCTTCAAAACCTGGCCCATGAGTTCTGTTATTGATAGACTTGAGTCCAGAGGAAAGCTCACTAATCTGGGGGTGCTTTATCCATGACTTGGTCCATTTCTTCTACTGTAACATAATATCAGGAATTGGGTGAGTTAGGTAACATGCGTGTAATCCTTGTATTTTGGAAGTCTGAGGTCAAGTGCCAGCATAGTTGGGTTTGGGGTAAGAGCTTCTAATATGGTTTAGATGTGTGCGCCCCTGTATCTTAGTTATTTTTCTTGTTGCTATAACCAAATGCCTAGCAAAAAAGGGAGGACGATTTGTGATATGGGATGTCCTTCTGTATAGTTGTTACTTTTATTAATTAATGAATAAAGCTCTTTTGACCAATGGCTTAGCAGAGTAATGCCAGGTGGGAAATCTGAACAGAGATAGAGATAGAGAGAGAGAGTAGTCATAGTCAGAGAGATGCCATGTAACTGCCAAAAGAGAGAGACTCCCTGAACCTTTCTAGTAAGTCACAGCCTCAGGGTGATATATAGATTAATAGAAATGGGTTAATTCAAGATATAAGAGTTAGTTAACAAGAAGCCTGAGATAATAGGTCAAGCAGTGTTGTATTTAATATAGTTTCTGTATGATTATTTGGGTCTGGGAGGCCAGAAATGAACGAGCAGCCTCCATTTACAGATTTGAGTTTGGCTCATAGTTTAAGAAGGCTATGGCCCATCGCAATGGGGAAAGCATGGCAGAAGGGGCAAGAGACTGGGACTAGTCATAGTGCATCCACAGTCAGAAGCACAGATGAAACAGAAAGTGGGGCCAGGTGTGAAACCTTAAGGCCCACCCCAGCGTCACACTTGCTCTCATAAGTCTCCACCTCCTGAAGGTTCCACAACCTTCCCAAAGGGCACTACCCACTGGGAACCAAGAGCTCAAACGCAGGAGCCTGCAGAGGACATTCCAGGTTCAAACCACAGCACCTCCAAAACTACGTGTTGAAACGCAATTCCTTGTGTATCTGAGGTGGGGCCGTTAGGGGTGATTCGGACAAGGTAGCCCCTGTGAGTGGGCTGAATGCCGTTATAAAAGGGTCGTTTCACTAGTCACCCCCTTTTTGCATCCTCCTTCTGCCAGTGGAGGGTACAGAACAGGGTAGAGAGCAGCCCTCACTAAACACTGCCTCTGTTGGTCTCCAATCTTGTGTTTCCATCCTTCAGAGCTGTGGTAACCCTCTATGATTTGTAAGCTACTTAGTCTAAGGGATTATGTTATAGTATAGTGGCAGGCTAAACATAGTTCCTTTCTTGATTTAAAGATAGCTCCTTGCTTGCTTTGAGGGGACACAGAGATAATTCTAGTCCCTGCATTCCCTTATGTAGATGCAGTCCCATTAATTGCTGTGAAGAAACACCGTGACCATGGAAACTCTCATAAGAGAAAGCACTTAACTGGGGACTGGCTTACAGTTTCAGAGACTTAGTCCATTGTCATCATGGTGGCAGGAAGGCAGGAATGGTCTTGGAGAAGTGGTTGAGAGTAACATCCTGATCCATAGGCAGAGAGAGATGAACTGGGCCTGGCATGGACTTTTGAAACCTCAACGTTTACCTCCAGTGACACACTGCCTCCAGTGAGCCCATACCTCCTAATCTTTCTCAAATAGTGCCACTCCTTGATGACCAAGCATTCAAATATATGAGCCTGCAAGGGCCGTGTGCAATCAAACCACCATAGGTCTTTCCTGCATCCAAACCCAATCACCTTTGAAAGTCCTCATCTTAAATACTATGACCAGAACCTGACCACATGAGTTGAAGGTGGAACACTATTCATGCCAATCCAGCCTGGGCTAGGACTTTCTTACGGGTACCCTTGCTCCCCTCCATTGTCATTCCATCTTCCTGCCCACCACTGTCACCTTGTTCCTCTCTTTGAGTCCAGAAATCCTGCCTTGTTCATTTCCATTCCTAGGGCCTGCCTGAAAAAAAAAGACTTGCTGAGAGGTGGCTGAGTAACTTAGTGCCAGGCCCAGCAAGCGCATCCTGCTGCCTGTCTTTGTTGGGCTTGCAGAGATGGCACAGCTCCTAGAGGTTGACAGTGTTCTGAGCCATGGGTTGATAACATGGATCCTTCTGGGCCCGCATCTGGATCCCATGTCAGTGGGTGCTGAGCCTCCACGGAACCCCTGGGAGAGGTGCAGAGAGAGAGAGAGAGAGTGGAGGAACAGGCCATTTATTAGAGTGGAAGGGATGGTACCCATGGCCACTTTCCACAGTCATTCGGTTGGAATTTGAGGCATGCCAATCCTGAATATCTCCCTCATGCCAGCTGGCTCTCAGGATCCACCCCCCGTTTAGATGAAGCGACTGGAAGCCCGGAGAGATGAGAACCAGAGGCAGCAGCCTTGCCCAAGGCTCAGGATGCCCCTGCTCCCCCATGCTCACTGCTAAAAATAGCTGTGCTTTTAGGCTCTCTGCATGGGCTGTGGAGCAGGAGGATGGCTGTTGATCTTCCATACAGATCTGCTATCTTGGGCGCTGCACAGAGCTCATGTGTTCTGGCCACTTATCCGTATGGAGATCACAACGATTTACCGCAGGAAAGTAAGAAAACCGTCAAAATCCACGCACAAGCTTATCAAAGCTTCATTCGGCTCCTGGCGAAAGAAGATTGTTCCTGCAGCATGCCTTTGCCTGCTAGGGCCTTCTATTCTGTGGGATTTGGCTTCTTCCCATCACACAGTTGTGTGTGAAGTAATGCAGAACTTTTAAGAGAACATATCCGTGGCAGGCTGCCTCTGTGTATGGGGCATGCGTAAAACCCAAGCTAGTTAAAGAAATGATGTGCACAGAGACAGTGTCAATGTGACCTGGGCATGCCTGAGCTCAACTCTCCTTCTCCTTGCTTCGGAAATAGCCTTGAGAAGGCCATGGGGGAATGAGCCCTCCAGAGTGCAAGAGCAAAGCTGAGTCACCCAGGTAGCCAGTCAACCAAGGTTATTACTGTGGGTCTGCTGACAGAGAGCCTTAGTCCTAGAAGCAACCGGCCACTTTTATTAGAGTGTCCTGCAACCCTCCTAGACTTTGTATTCACAGCCATGTTAGGCCTGCCTAGCCTGCAGCACTTCCACCCCCAAGACCTGGGAGCCGGCTGACTGCTCCTTAGTTATGCTTTTAAAGAGATGTGGTAGAGTGATACTCAACTTGATTGTGCAACAGAGCACAGACACACCCCTTCCTCTTTGTGCCACATATGCCAAGTCCCCACTGCTAGGAGCTCTTGGTCATTAAGCAAGGCCACCATCACCTTTTCACCAGATGCAGCAGATGCCTGTTTTCTTTTAGTTCTGGTCCCCAACCCTCATGGTTGTTCTTGGGCTGCTGCTTTAGACTCCAAACCTCAGCTCTTAGCTTGAGACCTGAAGCCTACCCTATGAGACCAGGAGGGAGCAGGGAAGCTTGCCTGGGAGCTTTGAAATGTGGGGAATGAGCAGATCTGAGCATCATTAATAAAATATTCATGTATCTACTGATATTTTTAAAATCTCATTGAAATGCAGCTCCCTTGTCTCCAAGGTGGCACCTAATGAGACGAATAGCAACACAGGGTTCCCTGTTTCACAAGTTGCTTCCTAATGTACTTTTCAAAAAGGGGTGACATGCCCTGTGAGTTGAGAGGAACATCATTTTGGGTTTCCAAGGCTTCAGGACCCAGGTACTTTCACTTGCTGTGAAGTCCCAGGAAATCCTTAGTCAACTGTGGGGACATGAACCTTTGTGTGTGTGTGTGTGTGTGTGTGTGTATGTGTTTATGTGTGTGCACGTGCATGTGTGCCTATGTGTGTATGTGTTTGTGCATGAGCAGGTGAACACATATACACAGGTGTGCATGCCTATGTATCTGTATGAGTGTAGACGCCAGAAGAAAACCTCAGGGGTTGCTGTTCAGGCACCATCCAGCGTATGTTTTTGATACACAGGCACTGGTATCTAGCTGCCTATTAGCCTAGGCTGGCTGGCCAGCAAGCCCCAGGGGTCCACCTGTCTCCAGCTCACAGCACCAGGATTGCAAGTGTGCACCACCTCTCCTAGTATTTTTATGTGGGCCCTGGGGATGGAGCTCTTGTTTTCGCCTGGCAAGAGCTTTATCTCCTGAGACATCTCCTCGGTCCCTTGTGAATTTTATATGCAGATGCAGGCTTGAAAAACTAAATCCAGAGATTTGGGTAGACGTAGTAAAATTGCCAATCAAAGCCACCTCTGAATTCCCTCTTGGCTTCTTCTAGATCCACGCAGTATCCGGGGAATGCTGGACATCATACCCCTGCTTTGGCTGGAAAGATCTTGGGTTGCCACTGACCTGAGTTAATTGTGGGAACCAAGAGACCCTAGGTAATTTCCTCTGAATCCTGGGAGCTAAATAGAGCCTTCAGTTCAAGCACCCGCAGCCGCTAAGAATGATAGAGCCAGTGACCTAAGGTAGACCTGCAGGCACACAGGGCTCCCATCCCCATTTTTTTTGTCTGATGTGATGAACCGAATGGTATTCCTAAAGTTTATATGTTAGATCACAAGCCCCTGTAGTTGAAGACAAAGTAGATTTGATATTTAAAATGCTAAGAACAAAGCCAGTGAGTTGGGTCCTAATACAATCTGCCTGGGGTCATCGTGAGAATAGGATGCAGCTGTACAGAGTGATGAGTGAGGACCCGGGGAGAAGATGGCATCTGCATCTGCTGACCATCTCGGAAGTCTGTGATGGAAGCTTCCAGATCCCTGTGCACAGTTACAGCAGCCACATCCAGTCGCATGTCAGGCTCTGATGGACAGGTCCCTTGCTGCTCATGCTGGGGTCCCATGGGGCTAATCTGCTCCCACTGCTCCATTTTCCATGCAGTAGCTCTGGCATCTCTCCAACTCCACTTGGTATTTATTCTTTGGTGACTCTCAAGTTCCTCAGGATGAACCTCAAACCACTGAATGGGGGAATGAGGCCTTGACAGACTCAACCCTTCAGGTGGGACTGGACGATAAAGCTCTCTTCTCCTCAGTTGTTCTTCAGGGTGCTTCTTATTGCTTCCTCAACCGCTGCCATCATTATCCCATCTTCACTTAGTAACTCCCCTTGGCCCTCCTCACGTCTCCTGGTTCTCAGGAGCTTATCTAATCCACACAACCCTGTGGACTGGGACCACAGCCTGCCTGCCTAGGTCCCTCTGTGCAGCAACTTTGGGAGGACTGAGCATGGCTGTAGGGATCACAGCAGAGCCATGGACCAATCAACAGTCCTGGTTTCCCTGCTGGTTTCTAAAGCAGTTCTCATGAACGAGAGCACTAAGAGCTCCAGTGAGTTGGTGGGTGGTCCTGTCCGGATTCTGCCCCAGGACAGTTGTTCGAACATAGAGGTCCTCTCCAACAGCATGGCATCAGTAGTCACAGCTCAGCAGCTACCATGTGGGCCTCTCTTTCCAGGAGACTCTGCTTCCGGGGGCCTTGTCAAGGCACGTGCACCTCTTTTTAGCTTTGTTTCACCTGCTTCTATGACCTGACTTTTGGTGTGCCTGAACAGAGAAAGGGGGGCAGGGAAGGATGGGTACTGCCCCCAGCACATCACGTACCTGCCCTCAGACCCTCTGCACTTCTGCACAAGCCTAGGACATTACTAAAATCTCATAATCCCTGGTCCTCACTATACCCTGACATCCTCAAATAGCAATGACTTCAGAGGAGACGCCTGCTAATAGTTCAACTCAGCTTACCCTTGTCAGGACTGGAACTGAGTGAGTGGTTTCTCCAGCACCTAAGGTCCACTCCCCAACCCATCATTCTGCTCCCATGGCCCAGGCTCCATTGGGGCCCTAGGGAATGGGGAAGAAGATCTTGACTCACCATGCTCATCCAGCAGGATGTTGTCCGGTTTGATGTCTCTGTAAGAGAAACACAGGCAGAGGAGTGAGTCCCGAGCCGGCCTGGGGGCCATCACAGGTTCAGGTCACAGGACAGAGGGGACTCTAGGGTTCTGTTTCTCTCCTTACCTCCCCTCAGAGGGCTAAAGTAAGTGTGACAACAGGATCCTTGAGGAGTCAGAGTTTCTTTCTGGACTCCTGAGCAGATTGCCTGACTATTTTGTTCTGGTACATTCTTAATGCTGGGCCTTTCAATGCTGGTTGCAATGTTCAGAACAAGCTGTCACCCTGTGTGTTGAAATCATTATTCTTCTTGTCATAATAAAGATAGTAGATTAAATGTGAGCCACCACGTGTCAGCAGCAGAGGTACTTCTCCACCCTGCTATCCTTCAGCCTTCTTGCCTGGAGATCCCACTGTGTCGCTTTGTGGGCACAAGAAGAGACTCCAGATAAAAACACCATAAAAACAAACAAAAGAGACTGGGGAGATGGCTCAGTCTGTGAGGCGCCTGCCATGCAAGCATGAAGACCTGAGGTAGAAACCCTAGCACTCACATAAAAACTGCTGGTGTCTGTAACCCCAGCACTAGGGAGTGGTGGCCACAGATAGATCTTGGAGTTCACTGGCCAGTCTAAGGGAATCTATGAGCTCCAGATTTAGGGAGAAATTCCGAACTAAAAAAAAGTAGAGTGATCAAGAAAGGCACTTGACACCAACCTTGCCCCGCCACACCCACACATGCACACAAGCACACACACACATGCACACACACACACACACACACACACACACACGCACATGCACGTGCGCACACACACCAATGTTAATATCCAAGAAGGACTGAAGAATTCACCATCTGGCCCTCATGGAATGGGTCTGCTGAACTTCTCAGGAAACTGAACCACACAGAGCACAATCTGGAAAAGAGTAGGTTTCTAGAAAGTTCTGTTTGATATTTGATGCTGTCATGCTAGCAAAGGGCCTCTCCAAACCAAGAAGCACTTTGTAAGGACAGGGCTTTGTTCTCTGCTCTGTGCATCTGGGAACCCAGCGTGGTACCAGTTACTCCTGGGCACACATGAGACTTGAGTGGCCTGGGGATGGAAGTGTAGGCCTGGGACAGCAAGCTTCAGCCTCCCAACTTGCTGAGGCAGCAAAACCATAGATTTCGGAGACACATACCCCACACATTTATAGAGTTAATGTCACAGCCTTGGTGAGACCACTAATGACAGTTTTCTCAGAAATAAAGAGTAACTAGTCCCGAGTTGATCAAATATTAGCTCTACCTGCAGAGATGCATGGGGTGACTGCCAACGCCACACAATCTCTTCCAGGGGAGGAGGGAGATGCACAGCATCTCTCTTTCCATCATGATTCTCATCAGGACTTTTCGAGCCCGTGAACTTTGATGAGTACTAGGTAAACAGGCCCTGCCACCAGGTTCATGGGACACCCACGAGGCCAGCAGGATCGTGTGTGGAGAGGACAAGGGGCCCTAAGGGGAAGGTGAACTGGATGACAAATAATTAAAAGAGGAGCCGGAGGTTCCAGTGCCAGGGTGTGAAAATCAGGTCAGCAAATGCGAGGTCCCCACCCAGAGTGGCTCCCAGTGAGATCTCTCAAGGGGGAAATAAATGTGTCAGGAAAGGGACACAAGCATCTATGGAGGTGTCAGAATGAAACCCACTACTTCCCCAATTGTGTATTCAGAAATGCTGCAGTTGGTCAGCTTGTATACTATCAAGCCATTTAAAAAATTGGAACATGGAGGGGAAGGGGCTCCTAATGTCATGCCCCAAGCAGAGGATTGATTGGAAGTTGGTGGCTGCTGAGAAAGGGACAGCCATTCTTCTTTGTGGGAAGTGGCCCTGGAATGATGCCCATACCCCAGTGGATGGCCTCAAAGTCATATTCATGTGGGCAGCTCTAGTTGGATCCCATGTGTTATGAAGAAGAAGAAGAAGAAGAAGAAGAAGAAGAAGAAGAAGAAGAAGAAGAAGAAGAAGAAGAAGAAGAAGAAGAAGAAGAAGAAGAAGAAGAGAATTCCAGTCCACAATTCTAGCCAAAGCTCCCAAGTCCACCACAGGTCATGCTGGCCATATTCCAGGTAGGCTAGCTGCCCATGGTCCCCCCTATTCTCTCAGTGCCCACCCAGCCGACCCCTGATCCCATATCCCCTCCTTGTCACTGTATCCCAGCTCACAACCCCAGCAGAAGCACTCCATTTGACCTAGGACCATGCTGACTGCCAGAACTTCAGGTAGGCTGCCTGCCCATGAACTATCTCCCCTCTTTCAGTGTTCACCCACCCTGCCACCAGTCGCTCCTCCTCTCCTGGTATCCAAAATTTTGGGGCACTATGAAAAGATCAAACTTGAGAGCAATAGAAATAGATGATATCATGGTATCTCTTTCCCCAGTCCCTGTGGAAAACCCTGCTCAATTAGAGGCTATACCAGTCGCTAGAACTCCCAGTAAGCAGTCCACCCACAGCCTTCTCCCATTCTCTCAGTGCCTGCTCAGCCTCCCCTCAGTCGCCTCTCTTCTCCTCCCCACCTTGTCTCAGCCTCCTACTCAGGTGGAAACACCCTACTTGACCACAGGCCATGTCCTCTGCCAGAACTCCAGGAAGGCTGTATGCCTGGGTATCCCCCCTCACTCTCTTTGTTCCCCCTACCTATCTCCAATCCTCCCATCCTCCCACCCCTCCTTATCACTATATCCCAACTCCCAGCCCCCTGTTCAACCAGAGACCACCCCAGCCACCTGAAGTCCAGGCCCCAACATGAATGGTATCCCTTTGCTCAACCACAGGTCACTCTAGATAGAAGACCAGGGAGGAAACAGAAACTAAGGAACAAAACACCCAATCAACAAAGACAAACTCAGAAATTGATGACTATATCTATAATCACCTTAAACCCAGATGCCTAGACGCCAGCATAAGAACACAAACAACAGCAGCCCAGGTGATATGTCATCACCAGGGCCCAGTTATCCTACTACATCAGGTTCCAAATATTCCAGCACAGCTGAAGCACAAGAAAGAGATCTGAAAATCAACTTTATGAAGATGATAGAGGTCCTTAAAAGGACAAAGAAAAACAAACAGTTGAAAGAAATGAATAAAAAATTTCAAGACCTGAAAATGGAAATAAAAGCAATAAAAAACACAAACTGAGGGAACTCTATAAGTGAAGAATATAGGTAAGTGAACAAGAGCTACAGACACAAGCATTACCAACAGAATACAAGAGAGGGAGGAGAGAGTCTTGGGTGCTAAAGATACAATGGAAGAAATAGATACATTTAGTCAGAAAATGTTATATCCAAAAAATTCCTGACAAAAACATCCAAAATTTTGGGGCACTATGAAAAGATCAAACTTGAAAGCAATAGAAATAGAAGAAGAATCCCAGATCAAAGGCCCAGAAAATATTTTCAAAAAAAATGATAGGAGGAAATTTTCCTAACCTAAAGAAAGACATGCCTATAAAGATACAAAAAGCTTACAGAACACTAAATAGATCAGACCAGAAAAGAAAGTCCCCTTGCCGTTTAACAATCAAAACTCCAAACATACAAAACAAAGGGAGAAAGCTGCAAGATAAAAAGGCCAATTAACAGATAGAGACAGACCTATTAGAATCACAACCAACTTTTCATTGGAGACTTTAAAAGCCAGAAGGATCTGGATGGATGTCCTTCAGACTCTAAGAGACCACTGACACCAGCCCGGACCACTATACCCAGCAAAATTTGAATCACCATGAATGGAGGAAACAAGATATTTCATGATAAAGTCAAACTTAAATAGTCTCTATCCACAAATACAGGCCTATGAAAAAGTACTAGAAGGAAAACTCGAACCCAGTGAGGTTGACTACACTCATAAAAACACAGAAAATAAATAATCTCACACTAGCAAAATCAAAAGAAGCATGCATACACACATACACACCAGCACCAGCACCACCACCACCAACATAACAGGAATTAAAAAACATTGGTCATTAATATCTCTCAATACAAATGGGCTTAATTCCCCATTAAAAAGACACAGACTATTGGAAGGATGTGAAAGTGGGATCCAAGCTTCTGCTACATACAAGAAACACACCTCAATATCAAAGCTAGACATTGCCTTAGAGTAAAGGGTTGGAAAAAGACTTTCCAAGGAATTGGACCAAGAAGCAAGCTGGTGTAGCCATTCTAATATCTAACAAAATCGAATTCAAGCCAAAATCAATCAAAAGAGATGGGGAAGGACACTTTATACTCACCAAAGAAAAAATCCACCAAGATGATGTTTAAATTCTTAAAATCTGTGCCTCATATGCTAGGTCACCCATGTTTGTAAATGAAGTATTGCTAAAGCTTAAATCACACATCAACACTCACAGTTTGATAGTGGGAGACTTCAATACTCCACTCTCACCAACAGACAGGTCACTCAGACAAAAACTAAACAGAGAAATACTAGAGCTAACAGATGTTATAAGCCAAATGGACCTAACAGATATCTATAGAACAGTTCACCTAAACACAAAAGCATATGCCTTCTTCTCAGCACCTCATGGAACTTTCTCCAAAACTGGCTACATACTTGGTCACAAAGCAAGTCTCAACAGATACAAGATAATTGAAATAACGTCTGCACTCCATCAGACCACCATGGATCAAAGCTGGATTTCAACAACAGAAATGTCAGAAAGCCTACAAACTGAAAACTGAACAACTTTCTACTGAATGACTATTGGGTCAATATATAAATAAATTAATTAAAGATTTCCCAGAATTCAATGAACACACCTAAACTTATGGGGCACAATGAATATGGTGCTAAGAGGAAAATTCATAGCACTAAGTGCCTACATAAAAAATTGCAGCAATCTCACACTAGTGACTTAACAGAATACCTAAAAGCTCTGGAACAAAGAAAAGCAAACTTGAATGACAAAAAAAAAATCAAGTCACTGAAGAAATTGAAGAAGATACTAGAAGATGGGAAGATCTCCCTTGCTCACGGAGCAGCAGAATTCACAGTAAAAGTGGCCACCATACCAAAAGCAATCTCCAGATTTAACATAATCCCCACCAAAATTCCAACACGATTCTTTATAGACCTTGAAAGGGCAGTACTGAATTTCATATGAAAAAATAAAAACCCAGGATAACTAAACACTTCTGAACAATAAAAGAACTTTTGAGGGTAACACCATCCCTATACATTGTAGTACATTTCAAGCTGTATTACAGAGTTATAGTAATAAAAATGACATGGTATTGGCATAAAATCAGACATGTTGATCAAAAGAATCAAATTGAAGACTCAGACATAAATCCACACAAAGATGGGTATATGATTTTGATAAAGGAACCAGAAATACATGTAGTGATAGTTCATTTGTATTTTAATAAATAAAGCTTGTCTGAAGATCAGAGAGTAAAACAGCTGCTCTAGTCAGCCTTATAGACCAGTAGGTGGTGACACACACTTTTAATCCCAGTAGCCACACTAGTTTGCCATAAAAACCAGGCAGTAGTGGTGTATGTCTCTAATCCAAGCACTAGAGAAGAATGTAAAACAGGAGGATCCAGGTCTCAGGCAGTCTCATTCTGAGGATCCCTAGAGAGAGGATTGCCATTTTGGACTGAGGTAGAGGCAAGAGCCCAGCTGGCCGTTTTTATTTTCTGATCTTCAGATTGAACCCCAATATCTGTCTCTGGGTTTTTATTAATCATGCTACAAATACAGACATAGACAATGGGGAAAAGGCATTTTCAACAAATACTGTTGATATAACTGGATGTCTGCAAGTAGAAGAATACAAATAGATCCTTATTTATCACCCTTTACAAAACTAAGTTCTAGTAGATCAGACACCTCAATACTAGACCAGACATATTGAACCTAATAAAAGAGGAAGTGGGGAATAGCCTTGAACGCATTGACACAGGAGCCAACTTCCCAAACAGAATACTGATAGATAGCTCAGGCACTAAAATGAACAATTAATAAGTGGAACCTCCTGAAACTGAAAAACTTCTGTAAGGCAAAGTACTCCATCAACAGGACAGTAGCCTACAGAATGGGAAAATATTTTCACCAACTCCATATCCAATAGAAGGCTAATATCTAAAATATATAAAGAACTCAAGAAACTAGGCATCAACAAACCAAACAATGCCATTTAAAAATGAGCCAGGCAGTGGTGGTACATACCTTTAATTCTAGCACTTAGAAGGCAGAGATAGGCAGATCTCTGTGAGTTTGAAGCCAGCCTGGTCTACAGAGTGAATTCCAGGACAGGCTCCAAAGCTACACAGAGAAACCCTGTCTCAAAAACCAAACCAAAATAAAACAAAAACAAAAAGCAACAACAAAAATAGTGGGGGCAGGGACACAGAGCTAAACATAGAATTCTCAATAGTGGAACCTCAAATGGCTGAGAAACACTTAAAGAAGTGTTCAATATCCTTAGCCATGAGGGACATGCAAATCAAAACCATTTTGAGATTTCAACTTACACCTGTCAGAATGGCTAAGATCAATCAAACAAGTGACAGCTCATGCTAGCTAGGATGTGGAGTAAGGGTAATATTCTTCCATCGCTGATGGGAGTGCAAACTTGTACAGCCACTGTGGAAACCAACATGGCCATTTCTCTGAAATCTGAGGATCAATCTACCTCAAGATCCACTATTTCATGGTTGGGCATATACCCAAAGGATGCTCATGCTACCAAAACTTGCTCAATGATGTTCATAGTGGCTTTAATCATAATAGCCAGAAACTAGAAACAATCTAGATGTTCCTCAATCAAAGAATGGATAAAGAATATGCACATTTATACAATGGAGTATTACTCAGTTGTTAGAAAAAATGACACCACAAAATTTGCAGGCAAATGAATAGAACTAGAAAAAAATCATCCTGAGCAAGGCAACCCAGACCTAGGAAGAAAACATGATATGTACTCACTCATAGATGAACATTAGTTGTTAAGTAATTGATAGCCATGCTATGGTCTAAAGAATCAGAGAGGCTAAATAACAGGGAGAGCTTTGGGGGGACATGGATCTCCCTGGGAAGAGGATGTAGAGTAGATTTTATGGGTGGACTGGGGGCAGGTGGGGATGGTAACAGGAGGGATCAGGTTGGGGAGAGAGGGAGAGAGAGAGAGAAAGAGAGAGAGAAAGAGAGTACAGGGAGAGACCATTGGAATGA
Source organism: Ondatra zibethicus (assembly GCA_004026605.1). Taxonomy (NCBI): domain Eukaryota; kingdom Metazoa; phylum Chordata; class Mammalia; order Rodentia; family Cricetidae; genus Ondatra; species Ondatra zibethicus. Next base: position 139,409 of record PVIU01003259.1, read on the forward strand.
GAAGACACCTAGGGGGTGATATGAAAACCTAGTGCAGGGGAAACTTCCTGGAACCTATGAGGGTGACCCTAGCAAGGATTCCATCCTAGTAATGGAGCATAAGGAGACTGAACCAGACATATTTGGTAACCAGACAAGACCCCCATCGTTGGAACCAGGACACTAAGCCAGCCAAAACCTTTTGACCAACACCTGCCCTGCCTGTGAGATGTGCTAAGGCTTGGGAGGCAGAGGCAGGAGGATCCCTGTGAGTTCGAGGCCAACCTGGTCTACAAGAGCTAGTTCCAGGACAGGCTCCAAAGCTACAGAGAAACCCTGTCTCGAAAAACAAAAGAAAAAAACAAGAAAGATGTGTTAGGGCAATGGTGACTCAGAGCTTATGGGAGTGGCCAACCAATGACAGGTCCAACTTGAGGCCCATGCCCAGCACTACCTGGATGGCCAGGAACCTGAAACTGGATGGTTCAGAGACCTAGGGTAGAACCAAACATCGATGACACAAAAACAAAAAGTCAGTGAAATGATTCCTAAAGATATTCTGCTATACCCATAGGTTGGGGCCTAGCCTAATTGTCATCAGAGCGGTTTCCTCTGTCAGCTGATGGGATAGAGGCAGAGACCCACAGCCAAACATTAGGTAGAGCCTGGGAATCCCATGGAAAAGGGAGAGGAAGGATTTTGTGGCTACAGGTATTGAGAACACCAGTAAAACATGGCCCACAGAATCAACTAAGCAGGGCTCACAGGGCATCATGGAGACTGATGCATTAATCAAGGAGCCTGTATGGGTCTGAGCTAGGTTCTCTGCATACATGCTGTGGCTGTTTAGCTTGGGGTACTTGTACAACTCCTAAGGGTGGGAGAACGGGTGCCTCTGACTCTTTTGCCTGTTCTTGGTACCCTTTTCCTCCTACTGGAATGCCTCATCCAGGTTTGTGGGTTTGTGTTTAATATTACTGCATCTTGTTATGCCATGTTCAGTTGATATCACTGGGAAACCTGCTCTTTTCTGAAGGGAAATGGAGAAGCAGTGGATCTGGGGGAGAAGGGAGGTAAGGGTGGATACTGGGAGGACTGGGGGGAGAGAAGGCTGTGGTCAGGGCATATTGTATGAGTTAATAAATTAGAAAATTTTAAATATAATTTACATTTTATAACAAAAAAAGAAAGAAAAGGGTATGACGTTAGGTTGGAGATGTGTTAGGGGAGAACCGAGAGAGGGGGATGTAGATATGATAAAGAGACATTGGACACATGAATGGAATTTTCAAAGAATAAAATTATAAAATAACAAGAAAAGTTGTAAGGAAAGAATTATGTTGATTGTGGTGGCATGTGTGCTAGTACACAAATGATGCAGAGGATGAGGCAGGAGGATCATGGATTCAAGGTCAGCTAGGGATGCACCTTGAAAAGAAAAGGAAAAGGAAGTAAGAGAGCAGCACACATTAAGGCCTGAAGCTGAGGATGGGGGTGACCTTTACTGGGTTGTGGAATCAGGGAGAAGGTAACTGTGGTCCAAGGAGCATGAACCCCCAAATCACCTGTAGGGCCAGGGTCCAAACATAGCATTAGCACATGGTTGGGATGATCTGGCATCCAGGCATAAACGGTGTCACCAAGTTCGTATCCACTCAGAACCCCAAGGCAGGAACCTGTTTGGTTATGTGGCCTCTGCTGACATACTCAGAGAAGACTTTAAGGATGAAATTACCCTAGGATCAGGACCTGTTCCAGACCCAGTGAATTTGGTCTTTCTAGAGTAGATGGAGATGTGGGTGCATAGACAAGGAACAAGGCAGTCTGCAGAGGTGGATGACGATCCAAGAGAGGAAGTTACAAGCTGAGGAACCAGGGAAAGTCTTCTCTCCAGGGTGAAACATGACCCTGAATGCACTTGACTTTGAGTTTCAGCCCTGGGAGAGATGGGATTCCAGCTTTTTAAGCCACCAATGCTGTGATTATTTGCTGTCTTCCCTGGCATAGTGGACGATAAGCTGATGGGGATAAGGCTCCATAGGCAGGTGGGAAGCCCACTGACTCTGGTATAACCTTGGATGAGCCCATTACCTGTCTGCACTCTGTAGTTGCATTAGAAAGGCCTTGCTCGCAGTATATTGAACCATGAAAATGGGGCTCTGATGTGACTAGGGGCAGGAGCTGAGAAATCAGACTGCCTAGGTTCAGAGACCAGCCCTTCTTCCATCAGTTGGGCTATCCCTGTACCTCAGTGTCCTTTGCTGAATGGGTTGAATACCCGGTACATAGACCATTCCTTTTGTTTCAGGTCTTAGCACAAAGTCGAGTCTCAAGAGTCTGGGGAGTCTCCTCCCTCTCTGGTCTGCAAGTGCACACAGGGTAAAACAGGTCTGATTGATGGACTTGCATCTTAGGAGGGACCCAAGGAGAATGTATATGACAAATGACCAATGGCAAGCTGAGACATGTGCTTTAAAGAGAATAAACCAAGGTGTGGTGGAGACTGGCGGCAGCTCAGTGACATAGACTGACATGTGACAGGCAAGAAGCAGATTCTCCTCTTACACACAAGGAAGAGACAGCCAGAGTCCCAGAGGAGGAGGTGATATCCAAGAGTGGAAGGTGTTATCCTTCAATGGCTTCCACCCCAAGGAACATAGCCAAGATGATGAGTGGCCTTGGTTTGCTTTACTGCCACCTACAGACTGTATGGAACATTCTCCTCCCAAGCGTGTCGCCTTACCTCAGAATCTGCTGAGGCAGATGCAGTGCTGGCTTGTACTGTCTTGGAAGACAAGAGCCATCATGTCTGAGTAAGACCACATGGCCAGGTCATGCAGGGGCCCCCAGGAGAAGACAGCAGCCTCCAGTTAGTAAGTAGCTTGAATGTAGGGACCCCAGTTTTAAGATAAAGAGACAGAATTTTGTCAAGCACCCTGAGAGCTTGGGAGAGGACTCTAGGGTATACCCAACTGGTAATTCTGAACCTCTAAATAGAGGACTCAGAAGAGCTGGGCCTGCATTCTGGAATATAAACAAGGCTGGTTGAAAAATCTCCAAGTTTGTGGCAATTACTTGCATGGTCATACTACACTAGCCATGCAGTCCTGGACTCTCTCCCCTAGGCCTTGGTTTCTTGCCTTGCTGTGGCTCCCAGGAGCACTGGTCCAGGGCTCAGGGTGTCTCCAGGGCTGAGCGCTAAAACAGGCAGGAGTTGGCACTACAGGAGCTTTTCAAAGGGGCTTGGGAGAACTCCAGGGCAGGCCCTCCAACTTTTAAAAAGTGAATTAGACTTTGTCTGGGTGTGATTTTCTGGGCAAGGCATGGGCCAAGCTGGCCAGAAGATGTGGTGGCCTGGGGGTGGGGCTCTTGGGTTAATAGTGTCTTTTCTGAGCAGAGCATCTTATCAGAGGCCCATTGGGTGCTTCCAGGTCCATTTTCTCCAAGTCTATTTTTCACAATGATTGTATCTCAGCTCTGGAGCATCTCCCTGCTGAAAATGAGCTGCTGCGTGGCCGCAAAGGACACGAGAAGCGTGGTGTGGATGGGGGTGCTTGCTACAATATCTGCTCAGGACGGACTCATCATTTCTGAGCCCGGCAAGATGACACTCCAATAGAATGTATGCCTGGGAGGCTATCAAACCTGGGCTTGCCCTGGAATGAACCCCAACCCCTGCTCAGGAACATTGTAAAATGTCAGCTGCGTGTGCTATTTTTAAAAACAGCACAGATAGATGGCCAAGGAGGGCCAGGAGACTTTTTCTGCCTCTGCCCTTTGCTGGGACTTCTTAATATTCTATACTGGTGATCTCAGTCAGTGATGGAGGCAATTGAAAAGCCTAGAGGGGTTTTAATTTGCATTTCCCTAATTGCTAATGTGTTGAACACTTTTAAAGATTGTCCTTAGTCATTTCTTTTTAAAATTTCTTCAATTGAGAATTCTGTTCAGATCAATAGGCCAGTTTTTGATTGGGTTGTTTGTTTTTTAACCCCTCTGTATATTCTAAATACTAATTGACTGTCTTCCTCGGGTCAGTCTCAGGTCCACGCTGTCTGACTGGCTGGGAAACTGAGATACATGCTTACTGCTCTTTATTCTTATAATTCAGGATACTTTGTATTTATCACCTCCCACATTTAGACTGTGACCCAAATGGCTTTGCGAAGCCCTGCTTGGGGATAGTGGCTTCCTCAGCCATGCCAAGAGAAGCCACCAATATGGTAACACTAATTAATTCAGTTCAAGAGCTTTGCCCACCACAGGCCTGGAGTGAACGGGGTGACTGAGCAGGTGTACTTGCCCCCATTCTTCCAAGCACACCTCTAGAGATTTGACTCTCTCAGATGTGCACACGTGTACTAGAAGCAATGGCTCCCTTCATGGACGAGGCAGGCAAGCATTTATCCCCACGGGCATGACTAGAGAGCCACCTTCCTGTGATCTGAGGCATCCCTAGATCCCAGAGCTCCCAAGGTCCGGTTGTTCTTTTTCTATTTGCACTGAGCATACTGAACTGAAGTGGTCTGTGCCTGAGGCAGTATGCTCCACCAGACCCAGAACTCATCACAAGGAAGCCCCTGAGAAAGCAGGTAAGCAGCAGTGGGAGTGGGTGGGTGGGTGGGTGTCAGGGGCCCTGCAGCCACTGACAGATATGATGTAATGTAAAGGTTTCACACTTAGGCAGATCACTTCAGTTCAGTATGCTCAGTGCAAATCTCCATTAACATGGCCTTGCATTCCTCCAGTCTTGTCCACCATGTCCTCATCCTTGACTGATTGTCCCCTAGCTTGATTCCATGTCCCAGGTCCATTCTCCTCTCCCAAACTCTTAACTCTTTCCTGATCTCCCCATCAGTATCCAAGATTCAGTTTGAACTGGCTTCCTTACCTGGTTCCTGAACCTCGAGGTAGGGATGCCTCAGGAGAAAAATGCAAGCACCATAATTAATGTCACGCTAAATCACCATCCAACATCAGCATGTGGCCGTTCAAGGTCTCACTTCCCCCCTTCATGCCTACTTTCTCACTTCAACCCTCAGCATCTTAGATCCCCAGAGTCTTGCAATCAGCTTCATTCCCTCTTCCTCACAGTCCACAGCCAACCGAACAACAGGTCCCCTTCCTCCCACTGCAGAGCAGCGTCTCCTTGGGCACTCTGTGTGTCATCACAACACAGCAGCCACCCTCTGCTCAAACCTTTCTTGTGAGTTGCTGGACGAGGAAATGAGAAATACAATGTGCCACTTAATGAAGAGAGTTCTGAGCAGTATAGTGTTATGAGACTGAGACTATGGGAGCCTGGATGAATACGCTGGCCTGTGCCTAGACTGTGTGCTTGCTATGAAAGAGGCTATATCTGGCGCAGCCTGGGCTCTGCGGCAAGACTATGAGGCAGGCGGCTGAGCTGAAGATGGGGCAGCTTCAATATACTGGCAGGGATTTGATTACCTAACCAGGAATGGAACAGTAGGCATACCGGGCAGGAGGAACTTTCCTTGTCGGGTCATCACGTGTATGGTCTGTCCTACCTGGAACTATTATGTCAGATGTGCTAAACTTACAGAACTCACACCCTGCATCGCAGCCCAGTAACCTAGATCTGTCTATCTGCATCTGCATTCACCTGTCTGTCCCAGGGTGCATAGCTGAGCAGTTTTAGGAAGGACTATTCTCAAATATGCATGGATTCCCCCCTTTCCCTTTACTGATCTCAGCTCCCCAGTACCTTGTCACTTCCAGCCTTTATTTCTTCCCATGTCCCCATCACTCAACTTGAGTGGCTTGCTTACTAATTAACTTGTATGAGAGCAGGTGGTTTCCTGTGGTTTTGTCTCCAGGACCAAGGACAGCACCAGCGAGCACAAAAAGAACAGAGGAATCCATGTGCCCACCTAGAAGGCCTGGACCTGAGCTGGGTTGGCTGCCTCAAGTCTTCCCAGGTGGCTAACGGTCAGCAACATCAGGAGCTTCAGCTTTCTGTACTAGTCCCAGACTCCCACTCTGTAGGCAATGCCCCAAGCCTGCATTTTCTTCCAGTCTCGGTGGGGAGTTAGAGCCCTGCTCTGCTTACAGGGTGCTATGATTTGAATATGTTCCTTCATCCCCCATCTCATGTTGAGAGGATTTGGAAGAGAGGCCCTGACACGAAGTAATGAGGGTGGCTCCCCTAGAGCTCAGGAGAGATCCAAGCCAGCAGCTTGCTCAGCCTCCTCATGCAATGCTTGTGTTGTGTTATAATGTAACACAAATCCCTCCCTAGTGTTGGCATATTGAGCACCACAGATCTCATTTGTATAAATCACCCAGCACAAGGTATCCTTGCAGCAACAGAAAGCCTACTATTCCAGGGCAAACATAGTTAGCTGAATTGCCTCACAATGGGAGGCTGAGCACCCCGGGCTCATTCAGGAAAAAAATGATTAGGGGAAATCTTATCTATGCTCCCACATCCCCAGCATGAGATGCAAGCTCATTAAAACATAGGTCCATGGTGGCCATATCTGCTTTCTCTGGAGGCTGTGTTTTAGCTTCTGAGGCCCTTGGACACTATGGTTCAAATGCACTCAGTTTGACCAGCATTGACCAGCACAAAGCGGGAGGAGGTATTCCCTTGGTGGCTCATGAATGAGTCCACACGGGTGGTAGAGGAACAGATTGGCAGGACAAATGCAGCTCATTAGGAGGGCAGCATGCAAACACCACCATCATCTCTCACCCTCACCTGCCCATGGCCCCCTGCAGAGTGGTACCATGGGAAGAGGGATTTATCAGGAGGACAGCATGCAAACACCACCATCATCCCTCACCCCCACCTGCCCATGGCCCACTGCAGAGTGATATCATGGGAAGAGGGATTCATCAAAAGGATAGCATGCAAGCACCACTTTCATCCCTCATCCTCACCTGCCTATGGCCAATTGCAAAGTGGTACCATGAGAAAAGGGATTTCTGTCTTATTTTACAAGGGAGCCAGGGTTTGCAGCCAGAATCTGCATGGCACTCTCTAAATGAACTGATACCATGGGGTTGCTATTTTTAGGGCCCAGGTGCTGACAATTTTGCCCACTAGATCGTGCTGCTAGAATGTATGAGAGTTGCAGAGTCTCAGACTGTCAGTGCTGGAAGCCACCTTTGGATTCTACATGAAAACAACTAGCCCTAGGTCTCACAGCCTGTCTGAGACTGAGTTTCCTCATCTATATAGTAGGCTAATTAATCATTGTGTCTGTCTTCAAGGGAGAGAGGGTTAGGGGAGCTGCCAGGAAACCTTGTGTGCAGAGGCACAGTGCTGGGACAAGAGGGTGTCCCATGACAAAGTAAGTGCTTTGGAAACACCAAAGAGTGCCAGGTGGAAGTGGTGACATAAGCCTATAACATAGCTACTGAAGAAGTTGAGGAAGGGGATTACAAGTTCAAGGCCAGCCTGGACAATATGATGAGACTGTGTCTCGAGATAAAAACTACAAAGTCGCCCAGAGATACAGCTCAATGGTCAAATACCAGCATAGTAAGTCCTGGGATTAATGTCACCTATTGGGAGAAAAGATGGATGGGCTCCATCAGGCTTTGTAAGCAACGAGGCTAGAAGAGGTGGTTGGGCCAGGTCAAGCATGGGTGTGAAGTGGTTGAGAATCCCCAAGTTTCATGGAGGATGGTGGGAGGCCAAGAGGGTAGGCGATGACCTCAGGAAACACACACTCACCTCATTCAGTCTCACTAGGGTGTGCTTGAGAAAAAAAAATTATTCTCTAGAAATCCACATTTCATCCTGATTAGATGGAGGAGGGGACACCATTGATTCAGATATTGATCTCTTTGATCTCAGATACTTGTCAGTCTTTCCAACAAAGAAAAGGAGAAACTCATTTGGTGAGCAGTGGTATCTAGAAATAACTAGTACTGTGCTTTATTTTTATAACATTGTGCATGAGTGTGTGTGTTTGTGTGTGTGTGTATCATGTGTGGAGGACAGAGGGCAGCTTGTAACAACTCTGTCCTCAGGAAGCCAGGAATCCCGCTCACGTTGTCAGGCTTAGTGGCAAGTGCCTTTACCTACTAAGCCATCTTGCTGGCCTGATCAACACTATGTTGATTTGACCTGATATCTGTTTGTGACCTGAATATTGATGCCCCCCATTCACATTCAAAAACACAGTTCTAAGTGCAGTAAAAAGTAAGTAAGTAAAAAGAGGTGCAGGTGGTGCTCAGAAAGTGACTGAGTCCTGCGTGCTCTCCCTCACTGAGGAATTAGTACCTTTGCTGAAGAAGCTGGAGGAACCTTCTCCCTTGGTGAGGACCCGGAGACACAGCATCTGTGGGAAAATGCTGATCCTGCTAGCCTTGACCTTGATCTCTCCAGACTCGAGAACCCTGAGCAATGCATTGCTGTTGTTAATAAGCTATCTGGTCTAAGGTGTTTCATTATGGCTGTCTGAACAGACTAAAGCAGCCAGCCGCTGTTCATCACACACAGAGCTGCTGCTTCTCTGAAGAGCAGATTGACTGCATTTCTGGCACTAATGTGTCATAGCAAAAAGCATTAGGACTATCAGAGAATATTGAGCCATCAGTACCAGGAAATATGCAGATGTGGCAAGAATTTCAAGGACAGAGAATTCACTGGGGTTCCTGCAACAAGTTACCACATCTGGGTGGCTAGAGTTCAGTCTCTAGGTGTCTGCGGGCCTATGCTCCTTTTGAAGACTCTAAGGGAGAGTCCTTCCTGCCTCAGCCAGCTTTGGGTGGCTCCTAGAGATGTGAGACTTGCGTCAGCACCCTTTTCACGCCGCCTTCTTCCTTCCCTACCTGGGATGGCCTTTTCTCTTTCTTAACGTCCTGTTTACTGGAGTTAGGGTTCACCTTACCTAGCATGATCTCATTTCATTTCTATCTGAATTACATCAGCAGAGATCCTATTTCCATATGAGGTAATAGTTTTAGGTCTCAGACCGATGATAATTTGAGGATACAGTACGGTCACCATAGTGGTTTGAATACAAATGGCCCCATAGATTCATAAGGAGGTGTGGCCTTTTGGAGTAATTGTCCCACAGGAGCTGGGATTTGATGTCTCATAAGTTCAAGCCAGACCCAGTGGCTCACTCTTCTCTTCCTGCTGCCTGCCAATCCAGATGTAGAACTCCCAGCTACCTCTCCAGCACCATGCCTGCCTGCATATGGTCATGCTTCCCATCATGATGATAATTAACTAAACTGCTGAACTGTAAGCCAGCCCCAATTAAATTCTTTCATTTATAGGAGTTGTCATGGACATGGTGTCTCTTCACAGCAATAAAACCCTAACTTTAACAGCCACTGACTCATTGAAAATAGGGCAGAGATCATGAGGGATGAGTCCATCTGGTAATCATGACTATAGGGACAAGGAAGAATCCAGGCAGGAGCCGACACTCTCAGGTTAAAGAAGGATATTTATTATATGGTGGGAGAAGACAGTGGCTTAAGAGGAGGTTGGCAGGGAGGAATAGGGTGGATAACAGAGGTCTTCCCAGGAACCCCATAGGATAAGAGGAGAAGTCAAGGAAGTGGACAGTCATGGCAGTTCAGGTCCTGGAAACCACTTGATGGCATTCCATTCTCGGAAATGGGAAGCTTGAGTGAGGCCCAGTGGAGGGAAGGAAGGATGGCAGTGTGCATGCTGGACATGCTGTGTAGGGATGGAAGGATGGCGGTGTGTATGCTGGACATGCTGTGTAGGGAAGGAAGGATGGTGGTGTGCATGCTGGACATGCTGTGTAGGGAAGGAAGGATGGTGGTGTGCATGCTGGACATGCTGTGTTAGGAAGGAAGGATGGTGGTGTGCATGCTGGACATGCTGTGTAGGGAAGGAAGGATGGTGGTGTGCATGCTGGACATGCTGTGTTAGGAAGGAAGGATGGTGGTGTGTATGCTGGACATGCTGTGTAGGGAAGGAAGGATGGCAGTGTGCATGCTGGACATGCTTTGTAGGGAAGGAAGGATGGCGGTGTGCATGCTGGACATGCTGTGTTAGGAAGGAAGGAT